>CAWUFW010023039.1:0-83358 GCA_963921515.1 Calotriton arnoldi | reverse complement strand
TCCCCACAACAGAGGACCATTGTCAGACATCTTAGAAGTGGCTTTTCACTCCCTGTGAGGTGTGCATGCTTCAGTGTGAGCTTGCTGGGCCATGTGGGTGGGGGATGTTGAGCTGTGACTACCACTCCCATCATGCTATTGCCTACACCCCCTTCCCAGCATGCCCATACTTCCTTCCTTTTGACTCTGCTTCCCTGTGGGGTAGTGTGCCTGTGCTGACAGGATGGCTGACAGTGTTGTCCTGGCGTTTGTTTGGCTACAAATCCCAAGAGTGTCCCTGTGCTTCACACAGCATAACCCAGGGTGGTGGTTCTTTGTGGGATATTTAATTAGAGTGTGAGGCATTGCATTCTCCCAGGTGGGTTATGTGGAGTTTGTGTTAAGGGGGTGTGTGAGAAAAGCTGCTTGTAACTATGGTCAGAGCTGTCAGTCCTCCTTCCCACCCAGCCAGATATCCCACCATGGAACGTGCTTCCATTGCAGGGAGTGCAAGTTGGCTTTCAGGATGTCAGTCAGTGGTGTCCTGCTGTTGGTTGGTGCACAGTTCCCAGCAGGGCCTTGTGCTTCCCACAACAGAGCACCTCTGTCAGACTTCTTTGAAGTGGCTTTTCACTCCCTGTGAGGTGTGCATGCTTCAGTGTGAGCTTGCTGGGCCATGTGGGTGTGGGATGTTGAGCTGTGACTACCACTCCCATCATGCTATTGCCTACACCCCCCTTCCCAGCATGTCCATACTTCCTTCCTTTTGAGTGGACTTCACTGTGTGTGAGTGTGACAGCAATGGCAAGATGGCTGACAGTGGTGTCCTGCTGTTGGTTGGTGCACAGTTCCCAGCAGGGCCTTGGGCTCCCCACAGCAGTACCCAGTGTCAGCCATCTTGTCAGTTCTTTCCCACTCCCTGTGTTGTGAGCATGGTTCAGAGTGGTGTTGATGGGCCAATTGTGAGGGTGACCAATATCTGTGACTACAACTCCCATCATGCTATTGCCTACACCACCCTTCCCAGCATGCCCATACTTCCTTCCTTTTGAGTGGACTTCACTGTGTGTGAGTGTGACAGCAATGGCAAGATGGCTGACAGTGTGGTCCTGTTGTTTGTTGGTGCACAGTTCCCAGCAGGGCCTTGTGCTCCACACAGCAGTACCCAGTGTCAGCCATCTTGTCATTTCTTTTCCACTCCCTGTGATGTGAGCATGGTTCAGGGTGGTGTTGATGGGCCAATTGTGAGGGTGACCAATATCTGTGACTACAACTCCCATCATGCTATTGGCTACACTGACTTCACCAGCATACACAGAATTCCTTCCTTTCAGTGAGCTTCCCTGTGAGGTGGTGTTCTAGTGGTGACAAAATATCTGACTGTGTTTGTTGGTTAGATTTGTGCCACTGCCTAGCTCTATTTGTTGTTCGGTTTGTACATGTCATAACACAGTTACATATCACTATGAGATGGCATGTATTGTGTTTATCTAACTAACATACACATCTTGGGATGATTATCTTTTGGTTGCTGTGGATTTGCTAAGGGTGCATGGTTTGACTATCCCCTTGACAGTGATGTGTGTGTATTGTCACACAATATTGTGTATATTTGTTGTGTACTCACCAGGCTCTGGGATGTTTGATAGTCCATATACGCTCACTGGTGGTAGGATGGCCCGCACCTTCTCCTCCCAGGGCCTGAGGTATACTGGTTTGGCAGGAGGGCCACTGCCTGTGCGGTGACTCAAGATGTAATCCTTCTTTAGTAGGTCCTTGACCCTCCTGCGCACATCATACCACCTGTTCTGGATGTCTTCCTTTGTGCGCAAACATGGTGATTGTGCGTTCACCCTGTCGACGATCCTCTCCCACATCTTGGTTTTCTGCGACAAGGGGGTCTGTTGGACCAATGTACCAAACAACTGTGGCTCTACCCTGAGGATCTCATCTGCCATGACTTTCAATTCACTGTCTAGGAACTTTGGATTCTTCTTTGGGGGCATGTTGATGGGTGGTGGTGGGAATTGATGTGTGTGTGGGTGTGCAAGTGAGGGTGGGTGAGTGTAGGTTTTGCTGGGTGTATGTGAGGGTGCTATTTGTGAGGTGCTAATGGTGTGTGGCTTGTGTGATGGATGAGTTGTGAGTGTGTCTGTGGTTGCTGTCTGATGGTGTTCTGTGCTGGCAGGTCAGTTGAATTTGCAAAGGATCATGGTAGGGATTTGTGGCCTTTATATGGGTGGAGTTGGGGGTGTGTCTTTGTTCCATGTTTTTCCCCCCAGTATTTATTGGCTTTGTCATTGCTTGTTTGGCCCTTTTTTTAGTAATTTTTCATTTGTAGTTTCTGGGCATGTAGGAGACGTTCTTCTGACGGAGTCGGACGCTGCAGTTGGCTCGTGCGAGCTTCTCCGAGTCTTTCACGCTGTGTTTCTGATGGATTTCATGTGCGGCATACGCGTCGGTCGCGGAGTATTGGGTTGTTTCGGCTTGGTTTTGTATGCGTGTCGGTCGTACGGCTTGAGCTCCGTGCGACTCGGTCTGGTTTTGCACGCATTGCATCGTACTGCGCGGGTCGGAGTTCGCGGGTACGTTTCTGTCAGGTTCTTTCCTGGTGCGTGTCGGTCGGTTCGATTCGTGTAGTTTCCCGGCCGGATAGCTGGTTTCCGTGCGGTTCCGTCGTTCGGATTGTGTTCCGTACGAGTCGGTCGTATTTCATATGCATTGCATCGTACTACGCGGATCGGGCAGCGTCGGTACATGTCGGTCGGATTAAATTCCCGTACCGAGTCGGTCGGTACGTTTTCCGGCCCGAATCGGAATCGGCCCCTATATGTTGAAGTCTAATAAAACATAGAGGTTAGGATGGGTCAAATAAGCCTTGGTTACTGTAATAAGTAATATATCTTTAAATGTTTATTGCTGTGTGGTGATCTGTGTATTAAGGGAAAATAATAAGTAAGAGTTGGAGTGGAGTGACATCTTTCCAGCAGTGATTCACAGTTGTCCATAGTGAAGTTTTCAATGTGTGCTATTTTTAGTGATTTTCTATGGATGACTGCTAGGCGTCCTCCAATGTTGCCAATACGAGTTTTGTTGATGATGCCAAATTCAAATGAAGTGACTTTGTAGCATGTGAGTGTGGAGTCTTTGCTGAACCATATTTTTGTAATCAGGTGAGGTTTGGTGTGGTTTCTGGGAGTAGATCAAATGTGTTGAGGCATGTTTTGTTTGTGGCCATGTTATTGAATAGTAAGCATTTCAGTTGTTCTGTCTCTTTCCTCATGATTATATGGTGTTTTGAGGAGGTGGTGTGGTTTTGAATGTGAGGAGGGACAAAGGCAAAGAGGATATTGGTTTCAGTGGGTAAACTGGATATTTTGAGGTGGAGAGGGATAGTAGGATGTTGGGTTAGTACATTTTGAGATTTGTCGGGTGACAGTGTGTGTGTGGACTTTGTGTGGCTGAGGCAGGTGCTGGTGTTGTAGCTGTTATGTTGAGTGGTGATTTGAATTGGGTGTGGATCTCTCTGGGGGGAAGGTGTGATCAGAGAATCTAGTGATCATGCATTTGCACCCTCCCTTTATTTTTAATTTGCTTCTGGCATATGACATTGTGTGTGCCATTGGCATGGGTTGTGGTCTTTCAGATAGGGTATGGTTGGATTTATTGTGTATGAAGCTACGGGTGATGTTAGTGTTGGTGTGAGTTCTTTAAGTCCTCGTGGGATGTTGCTTTTAGATCTAGAGGTAATATCTGTGTTGTGTGGGGCTGGCTGTGGGTACATGTGGTTCCTGGTGTTGACAGAATGGTGAGGTAGTGTCCGGGGTGGTATACTTCCTGTAGAATTAGAGGTGGGTAGCTCTTGGGCTGACTTTCTGATTAGTCGATGTATGTACTAGTCAAAGGGCTATTAGTTTAGTGCCTAGGTGTGATATTCACTTGTAGTTTCTGTAATATTTATATTCACGCAGTGAATGTATATGAGGGTGGGTACTTAGGAAAGATAGCCTTTGGGAGGTAGTAGTAGCTATTGCCTTTTTAGATGAATGGTTGTTTACCTGGAATTTTTGAGGAGTAGGTGAAGAGTTTCTGGCTTTGGGCCCTGTCCAAGGCTTAACAAACTCATGCAGACAGCACCCTTAACCTGACACCATTTTCCTGATCACACTAGAGGCTCTGTTTAAATAGGAGGGGAGACTTTGTGATTAGGTGGCCTAAACCAATGGTAACCCTAAGCTTTTGAACCAATGAAACCAAAAGCCCTAGAACCAATAGGAATCCTAAGCCTAGGAACCAATAGAAACCCTAAGATTGGGATTCGAGAAACCCTAGCCCTAAGCCACAGAACCAATCGAAACACTAACCTTAAGCTCTTGAACCACAAGAAACCCTAAGATCAAAAACCCAATAGAAGACCTAAGTTCTTGAACCAATAGGAACCTTAGGACCAAGAACCAAGAGAAAACCTATCCCTAAGCCTTTCACCAATCGAAATCCTAAAACTGTCAACCCTGATATAATTCCTTGAACTAATAGAAACACTAGGACCAAGAACCAGGAGAAACCATATCCCTTGAACCAGTAGAAAACCTTGGACCAACAATCGGTAGACACCATAGCCCTAATACCAAAACCCTAGAGCCAGTAGAAACCCTAGAAGCTGGAATAATGGGAGCACTAGCCCATAAACACCTAAATGTAATGGTCATTGGACCTTACCTTAAGGCCTCTAGCAGTGGAATTGGGTGAGAAAGGTCTGTTCATGTGAGAAGGGCTCAGGTCAGTCACTTGACATGTAGCTGCTGCGAGGGTGGGGCAAGGGCTGCTGAGAATGCTTGTTCTCCTTGATAACAGACAACTTCAGTATATTTTCCTGCTCCTCAGTTGCACTGCGGGTAAGTCTAACTGTAAACTACCAATGCTGTCACACACTTTAAAATCCTTCTCCTAAACACTAAAATCTACTCCTGTGCTAATTCAGACATGTGAACCACAGACAAACAAATATTTTAGGCACTACACAGTTAAGCTAAATACCTAATACTGTGTGTTTTTTGGTTTCAGACACTTATTTGCTCAAACACTGTCCCACAAAAACAGAAACAAAAGAGCCAATAAACACTCGGTAAACAGTCTAAATATCGATTTTTAAATATCGAGTGGACCAAATATCGAATTTAAAATATCGAGTGGACAGAATATCGACTGTCAAAAATATAGTGGGACAGAATATCGGCATGCAAGTAAGAAATATCGTTTGTCATAATATCGAAGTAAGTAATATTGTCAGTCATAATATCGTTGTTAAAAATATCGATTTTTTGTGTGTGTTTTAAATGTTAGTATATGTGTTACAAGTATATATTATTTTTATGATGCATGTTAGAATTTTTTTAAAGTAATGAGTTTCATGTTAATTTTTTTTTGCGTATTTTAGTTCTGTAGCGGGTTGTGGGTTTATAGGGGAATAGGGTGGGAAGTAATTTAATTTCAATATATTAATTAAGAATTTTTTGAATTAATGATTCATATGTTAATTAATTTTTGTGTAATTTTATTCCGTAGTGGGTTGTGGGTTTATAGGGGAATAAGGTGGGAAGTAATTTAATTTAAATGAATTAATTAAAAAATTAATTAATTAATATTTTTGTATTTAATAATTTATATTGTTAATTGTGGTAATTAATTAAGTATTAATTAATTATAAAGTTATTAATAATAATTAATAATTTATTGGTAAATATGTTACTTGTGTTATAAAAAAGTTATTAATTAGTCATTAATTTGATATGAATTATTAATAATTAATTTGTTAATATGCTAATTGTGTACTTTTTTAGGAGTGGGTTGAGTGTTGATAGGGTAGTAGGGTGGGAGTTAATTTAATTTTTATTAAAAAAATTAATATTTTTATATAATATTTTTTGGAAGTTATTTTATATTGTTAATTGTGTGAATTAATGTATATTTGATGGTTATTAATTTTATTGTTAATTGTTATTAGTTAATTAATTAATTGATCATTATTTATGTTAATTCATTA
This sequence comes from Calotriton arnoldi, assembly GCA_963921515.1. NCBI lineage: Eukaryota > Metazoa > Chordata > Amphibia > Caudata > Salamandridae > Calotriton > Calotriton arnoldi. Next base: position 77,336 of record CAWUFW010023039.1, on the reverse strand, counting down.
ATATTTTACAATATTGGTGGTGATGTTTAGAGGGGAATATGGTGGGAGGTAAATTTTAAAAAAATTAGTTAATTGTTAAATAATGTTAATTATATTGCAGGAGTGGGAATACTAAATTAATGCCCTACGCTATCCAACACTTTCCCTACTGTTATACTTGGTGGAGTGGGAATAGTAAATTATTCCCACCCGCTATCCAACACTTTCCCTACTGTTGCACTCGCTGGAGTGGGAATAGTAATTTTTATCCACCCTCTATCCAACACTTTCCCTACTGTTACACTCGTTGGAGTGGGAATAGTAATTTTTACCCTCCACTATCCAAAACTTTCCCTACTGTTGCACTCAGTGGAGTGGGAATAGTAATTTTTACCCTCCTGCTATCCAACATTTTCCCTACTGTTACATTTGGTGGAGTGGGAATAGTAAATTATTCCCACACGCTAGCCAACACTTTCCCTACTGTTGCACTTGCTGGAGAGGGAATAGTAATTTTTACCCACCCGCTATCCAACACTTTCCCTACTGTTGCACTCACTGGAGTGGGAAAAGTAATTTTTACACTCCGCTATCCAACGCTTTCCCAACTGTTACACTGGGTGGTGTGGGAATAGTAAATTATTCCCACTCGCTATCCAACACTTTCCCTACTGTTGCACTCTCTGGAGTGGGAATAGTAAGTTTTTACCCACCCGCTATCCAACACTTTCCCTATTGTTGCACTCGCTGGAGTGGGAATAGTAATTTTTACCCACCCGCTATCCAACACTTTCCCTACTGTTACACTCGTTGGAGTGGGAATAGTAATTTTTACCCTCCCGCTATCCAACACTTTCCCTACTGTTGCACTCACTGGAGTGGGAATAATAATTTTTACCTTCCCGCTACCCAACGCTTTCCCGACTGTTACACTTGGTGGTGTGGGAATAGTAAATTATTCCCACTCGCTATCCAACACTTTCCCTACTGTTGCACTCTCTGGAGTGGGAATAGTAATTTTTACCCACCGGCTATCCAACACTTTCCCTACTGTTACACTCGTTGGAGTTGGAATAGTAATTTTTACCGTCCCGCTATCCAACACTTTCCCTACTGTTGCACTCACTGGAGTGGGAATAGTAATTTTTACCTTCCCTTACCTTCCCGCTATCCAACGCTTTCCCTACTGTTACACTTGTTGGAGTGGGATTAGTAATTTTATCCCCTATGCTATGCAATGTTTTCCCTACTGTTATAATTAATGTAGTGTGAAATATTTTTTTTTTTTAAATGAATTATAATTTAATTTATTATATAGAAAATAAATTTTTAAATTTATATTACAGGTTTATTTAGATATATATGTAATTATAATTTAAATTATGTTTTTAACATTTTATAATTAAATTTAATAATTATTTATTCATATTATTAAGTTAATATATATATATAAAAAATAATTATGCATGTTTAATATTTTTTTACATTACATTTATTATTTATTAATTTTAACATTTTTTTAAATAATTCTAACTATATTTTAATTAATTATATTTATAATTTAATTAATTTTATATTGTTTTTAAGACATTTAAAAAAATCGATATTTTTGTACAACTATATTTTTAACAACGATATTTTGGTACTTACCTTTATGGAGATAGGAAGTCAATATTTTGTCCATCGATATTTTGGCGACGATATTCTGGTACCTCGATATTTTGACTGATGATATTATATCAGTGATCCTAAACACTCTGAGCTTACGAATTTTGTCACTGGCTATCCTTTCTAGTCTGGTCAAATGCTCACAGGGAGAAGCAGACCAAATAGCTTAAGATGCCTGCCTCCCTTCCCTTTCCAGACCTTTTTTTAATAACCATTTTTTTATTGATTTACAACAAAGACAGGTGATACATAGAACAGAAAGCAAAAGAAAAAGCCAAACATGACATCACCATTGCTACCGCAACCGTCTGCCCTCCCAACACATTCCAAGGAAGGATACATGTGTAGGCCGTAGTAGTCAATCTATTTTCCCAATATACGTTCATGTTTGCCCTCTGCCACGTAAATAAGGGTCTTCCAGTGTGGCACATTGGTCCATTTCCCTCTTCCACTCAGTCAGTGTTGGTGCAGTGGGCATTTTCCATTTCCGGGCTGTATCTCTTTTCACCACTACCTTGGTCATCCCGATAAAATATCTCTCCCCCTAGTATTGCCAAGGTCGTCCAATATGCCTAATAAGGCTGCCCTGGGTGTTAGTGTTAGTGTGCATCCTAAAATCCGTGACAGGGCAGAGACTAAGCACTCCCAGTACAGGGTAATAGGGGGCTGGACCAGGCCATATGAAAAAAATCAACATCTGGGCAGGGACATCGGAAACAGGCTGGGTTGATCGCTTTCCCACCTGCCATAGCTTCCGAGGGGTTATGTATGCACAGTGAAAGTAGTTCATTTAGATCAGACTGTGGCGGGAGGACATTGCTATCTCACAAGGTGCCAAATGGGCAAGTTGCCAATCCGCATCTTCCAGGGCGCCAATCCAGGCCTCCCATTTACATCGTGAGGGTGTGAGGACGTCGGTCGTTGTTAATCAGTGTGTTGTAAATACAGGAGATTCCCCCTTCCCTAGCTTGCCCATTATTAGTCGAATCGCCAGTGGGCTGTGTTCTGGTAGGGAGGTCAGACTGGCCCTGCACATGAAGAGGGCGTGTCTAAGTTGTAAGTACTTATGGAATTGTGTCTTGTTGAGGTCAAATTGTACCTGGAGATCCTGGAAAGATTTAATGTGGCTCCCCTTCCAGATGTCTCCTATGGTGGTGATACCAATATTGTTACACCCCTAAAATACATACAGACCGGAGGTATGAGTGAGGTAACAGCCCTGCCATAGTGGGGTCTGTTGTGTGAGCTTGTCCTGCCACTGTTGAAAGTGCAGAGCTGTCCTCCAAGTCTGAAAGACTACCCTTGTCACCTCTGAGAGGTTTTTGGGGATCGGGTCCCAATATAGCAGACCCATGGTTTTATCCATAGTCAGCAAGGCGAGTTCTGTCTGATATGTGGGGTAATCCCACCCAACAATCATCCAATCATTGATCACGAGTAGTTGTGTGGCTCGGTAATATAATTGGAGGTCAGCCATTGCCATACGGTCATCGTATACTAAAAGCCTGCATTTAGACCAGGCCACACGGGGTGGTTTGCCAGCCCATAGGAAGTCACGGACTATGGAGGTGAGATCTCTAAACCACTGGTTCAGAATCAGCAGCAGGATATTTTGAAGTACATAAAGGCATTGTAAGAGGACCATCATTTTGAAGGGGGCCACCCGGCCCGGTATATAAAGAGGCAGGGAGGACCACCGCCTTCGTGCAGGACAGGAGGAGTGCTGGGTTGAGGTTCCAGGTCAACTCGGGAAGGAGGGCTATGCGAATGCTCAACTGCTGGTCCTCCTGTAGGCTTGAAGCCAGAACTGCAATCTTTCATCTGTAGTTTTGCTTATTAATCATGGGGAGAAGAACGGTTCTGGCGAAATCCATGGGGACTTCCTCATCGAAGAAAACAACTAAACACTCAAATAACAGTAATACCGTAAGAGAAATCGATAACTTGGTGGATGTGGTCAAGTCAATTCTATAACCTGCACCCCCTTTTTCTCCTCCTCTCACTTCTACATCTGGCTCTAAGGAGAAAGGGAAACCCCTTGCCAAAATGTTTATCAAACAGTCTGGCAAATCTGACAAAGCTAATGGCCTCCAGTCTTGCAAGCAGCCGAGGCTTAAAATGGCTTTGTGGTGATGGAACCCCTCCAAATTGAGGCAGCTCCCGAATCAATTTCTGAGCGTTTTTCCTATAAAGTAGCTGTGCCTTGCACTAACCGCTACTCTGTTTTGGAAGAATGTGAGTCTGCTGCCCATTGTAAGCCTACTCCACCAGCGTCCGCCTCGCCCCCTTCCGATCCAAGGCCACCAAGATCATCTGCGGCGTACCCCAAGGCTCCTCCCTCAGCCCAACGCTGTTCAACATCTACATGGCACCCCTCGCCCACGTCGCCCGACAGCACAACCTCAACATCATCTCCTACGCCGACGACACCCAGCTGATCCTCTCCCTCACCAAAGACCCTCACACCGCCAAAGCCCACCTCCACGAAGGAATGAAGGCCGTCGCCGAATGGATGAGGACCAGCCGCCTGAAGCTGAACTCGGACAAGACGGAGGTCCTCATCCTTGGTTCCAACCCTTCAGCCTGGGACGACTCCTGGTGGCCAACATCACTGGGAACAGCCCCCCACCCACCGACCACGTACGCAACCTAGGGGTCATCCTCGACCCCACCCTCTCCATGACTAAGCAGGTCAACGCCGTTTCCTCATCCTGCTTCAACATCCTCCGAATGCTCCGCAGGATCTTCAAGTGGATCCCCACCGAAACAAGAAAAACAGTCACCCAGGCCCTCGTCACCAGCAGGCTGGACTACGGAAACGCCCTCTACGCAGGAACGACGGCTAAGCTCCTGAGACGGCTGCAACGCATCCAGAACGCCTCTGCACGTCTTATCCTCGACATCCCCCGACGCAGCCACATCACACCCCACCTGAGAGACCTGCACTGGCTCCCTGTCAACAAGAGGATAACCTTCAAGCTCCTCACCCACGCACACAAAGCACTCCACAACTCCGGACCAGCCTACCTCAACAGACGACTCAGCTTCTACACCCCCACCCGCCAGCTCCGCTCGACCAGCCTCGCCCTCGCCACAGTCCCCCGCATCCGGAAAACGACCGCCGGCGGCAGATCCTTCTCCCACCTCACCGCCAAGACCTGGAACACCCTCCCCACCAACCTCCGACAGACCCAAGACCTACTGGCCTTCAGAAGACTCCTCAAGACCTGGCTCTTCGATCAGTAGCAGCACCACCCCCCTCTTCCCCCAGCGCCTTGAGACCCTCGCGGGTATGTAGTGCGCTTTATAAGTGACATGATTGATTGATTGATTGATTGATTGATTGATTGATTGAACCTCTCCATGCCCATAACAAATCTAAGGAATCAGCTGGCATGAACCAGGATTTGCCTCAGATTGTAAATGAACTCAATGCAGAACTCAAGGACTTAAGAGCACAGATGAAGCTCCTAATGGATCAATGCTCTACACTTATACCGCTACTTCAGCAGCTGACCCTGGCCCATTCCCAACCCATGCCCTCTGTGAACCAGCATAGTATAACTTCTCTGGTCAACCAATGCCCGCCACATTCTAATACTTGTGATAGCCCAGGGCTTCAAAGGTTAGCTGTACCATCTGCGAGCAAACAGTGGGACGAGAGATTGCTTCAAGGACGAATGATTCACAACAGAATTTTTTATTCTATAAGACCTTTTTTAGGCAGTCAAGGGAGTGACAACATTGATCATATTTGTTCAACAGGATGACTCTGCCTCCAGTCACCAGAGAGTCATGCCTCCAGCAACATGACAGCACTCGAGCGTCATTGAAGAGAGCTCCATTAATAACCCCACAGGAACGTAGATTTGAGAGTGGTGGGACCATCTACATGCATAATGTACCCAGGCTGCAGCAAGGCATAAGAGAAGACAGCGAGTCTCTGGTTAACGAAGTGACTCACGGGCCTCGTAATGTCCGCAAGTGTCCTTCAGTTATACATCAGTATATCATAAGGTATGGAGAGGAACTTGATTACATCGAAATTCTCCTCCCAACTCGAGATTTGGTAGATAAACTAATTGTAATGGAGGTTTGCTTCCCTTGTCCCACACTACCTAACATCAGCTTAAAATATCACATACCTCAGACTAGAGTCTGCGCCTATTCCGCTTGTAAAAATCCTGTCCCTACACAACCTAAGGACTCTTACCAGGTGGGGTCAAAAGAGGATAGACTGACATCACCTGCCCTTAAACAACCGATGTTTTCTTCTTCTATTACTGATGAATGGCATATCCTCTCCTGGAACATTTCCGCTTGAAATCCAAACTCTCAGACCCATCTTAGGGGTCCTTCAAAGTCTCCTCGGACAAATGTTTATTTCAAGAAACTTGGAGTACGGAGCCAATTTATTACAGAGCCAATTTATAGATGGGGTATACTAACTTTAGCTGCATAGCACTTTCACAAGGGAGAGGCCGCACTGCCAGTGGTCTAGTTATCCGGGTAAAAAATACATTGAATTGTAGAATTATGAGACTTACTTTAAATTCCCTTGAGATTCTTGGTCTTTCACTTGCAAGGGGTGGAAAATGTTTTTATATTTTTAGGGCCTCACCCTTGTGCTGCCGGAACGTCACTTTTTGTGAAGTTCCGTGACGCAGGAGCCTGCTCCATATTCACAAGGCAGCACTAAGCCACTTATTTTGGCTTAATGCTGCCTCTTAAATATCGTTCCGGCGTGCAATGGGTGTTGCTGTGGGCGTTCCCAGCAACATCCATGGCTTTTTGACACTGCCCCAGATTTACGAGAAATCCTAAATCTGAGGCAGCTCCAAAAAGGTACGCCTCCCCAGGGGCGGCGTAAGGGAGGCACAACGGGGAGAAATATCTTTATTTCTCCTTGTTTTTCCTTTTTCTATGTGTGCTTCATTCTGCAGCACACATAGAAAGAGGGAAAAGCCTCTTGTGATTGTTTTTGTGCAGGAAGGGCCTGTGGCGCTGCCCTACGGCAAAACCTCATAAATGAGGCCCCTAATGTTTATAACAGAATAGATTAGCTGAACAAGACATCTAGTACCCTTACCACACTAGAAAACTACTTTGATCTATTATCATCAGGGGTGCCAGTGATTGTTGCGGGTGATTTCAATGTAACCTTTGAGCCATTTGACATTCTAGATTCAGATTTAACGGAGGAGGAAGATGCAACCTGGGTTGTTCCCTGGCTAGATCTCACACCTGTTAAAGGGTGGCCGGTGGTATCTAATCAAATATTGAGTTTAACAATGGGCTTGGGTTCAAGAGCCTGCAATGGTAGATCCCTGTCAGACCAAGCAGGCGCCCACACTTTCAAGAGGCTCAACCAATCAAGTTGAATTGATTATATATTGTTACCCCTTCAATGATGGTCATGCATGGTGGATATGGTAGTCATAAATAGGAGCGACAGTAATCACAATGAGTTAAAACTAACATTAAAAGGGCATGTGGGCCCACACTCTACAAGTATCAAATCTATTCTCCTGGGTGATTTAAGTATTACAAATAACAAAAAGGCTTTACGATGGGCGTATGTGTCTGGCCAGCAAGATACAATGGCGGAAATTTATAACACAGTAGCTGATGGATTAGAAATCATGAGCACTTCAGGGATTGCCGTAGCAGATCCAAGGTTCATAATTAAACTTCATGATGGGTTGTTCAATATGTTATGGGAACTACTAACAAAAGAATGTAGAAGCTCAAAAAAAGAAAACACCCACAACATCCATGGTTTATTAGCCAATGCAAACTCGCCAATTTAAACCTAATTAGGCCAATCAAAGTTAAAAATCTAGAAGAAATCCCCATGGCCAGGAGAAAATACAAAGATTTGTTGGCCAAAGCCAAAATAAGCTGGGAGAATGAGGTTTGGAATTATTTGGTGAAAGCAGCCAGAGCCGGGGACAATAAGACATTCTGGGGCATTATTGCTCATGGAAATCGGTCTGCTGTTTCTCATGTTGACTACCATCTGCAACCCAAGGTGTGGGTTAAGCAGTTTTATAGCTTTTTTTTTTTTCTTTACCATTTTATTTTTTTATTTTTTTTATTTCCATATTTGTTCAACAGTTTAAGCATAGTAATCATACATTCGGTGTTTCAGAACTATACATGTACAGTTAATGCTCTGTCAAAGGGATATAATAATGGGCGATCAAGATGACAGTATATATCAGCTGGGTACCCCTGGATGGTGTAATACCCAATGGTATAGAACCTGAACGGGTGCAAACTTGGGTTGGTCTAGTTTTCGCTAACTGGGCGATCAATTGGGAACTCAGTGGTTGGAACAGAATAAAAAGGGGGAATTAGGGGGGAAGTGTAGAGGGTGGGCGGTTCGTATCGTTTCTATGGGGTTTGTCATGGGACTTGAGTCGTGGCTCGCATTAAGCTTTACTAGGGTGTGGATATACCCTGTGTTCCGGGTGTGCGTATGCGGTTGGGTGTTGCCTGGGGAGGTTGTTGCATTACATCTACTTGATTCTCAATTCCGTGCTGTCGGAATTGCTGGAGAAAGTCGGCCCATTCTACAGAGATGCGTCGGCGGCGCACGCCTCGTGTCTCCTCATCCCTCAGTGCATCTTCCTCCGCTGCGCCCCACTTACTGACTGCTCCTGACCAGGCTGCTATTGGTGGTCCCTCAGGGGCGCGCCAATGCATGGCAATTCCGCGCTTCGCTAATAGGAGGGCCAGGGGGGCAAACAGCAGCTGTATTCTATAACGTTTCCGGCGGCGGAACACTCCGAGCGCGCAGGCCTCCCACGTGGTTATGTCGGGTATCCCCGTAACCTGCCGCAGTCTAGTGTGAATCTCATCCCGGTAAGGCTGTATGGTAGGATAGCTCCAGAACATATAATGGAAAGTAGCTTTGGGTATATGACATCACGGGCAGAGAAATTGTGTGTCTGGATAGTATTGCTGTAGCCGTTCTGGCGTGAGGTATGCTCTGTGTAGGAAATTGAACTGAATGTTTTTAAATCCCGTGTTTCGGGATATTTTCTTGGGGTATTCTAGGGCGACTTCCCATTCCTTGTCATGTAGTGCTCTCTCTATTTCTATTTCCCACATTTGCCGGAGCTGGGTGAGAGGTGTGTTCGTGAGTTCCCGGATAGCTTTGTATAACCAGGTGACTAAGTGTCGTCCCGGGCCGATATTGAGGATTGTGTGCAGGACTGGGTGCATTGGTGGTTCCCCATCTGATTAGTCCCATAGCTGCTGGCAATCTGCTACCAGCCGTCTATGCAGGAGAAATTGTCCTTGTGGGAGCCCAGTGTCCTCCACTAGGCGGTCAAAAGTAAGCAGCTGACTGTCCTCAAATAGAGAGGCGATCTCCTGAAGTGAACAGTCTGCCCATGGCTGCAAGGTCTGGGCTGTATAATGTGAATTGCCTTGTGGCAGACCTGCCAGTGGTAGGAGCGGAGTGTACAGCTGTGTTCCACGGGAGAGGCTGTGGATTCTGTGCATGCACGATTTCGATACGGTCACGCGCAGCGGGTACGGTACCGTAGCTCGAGCCGTGTGAAGAAGCAGTCGCCGTATCGCTGGGAGTGTCCGAGCTGGTCTCCTCAACCCCGCGTCCGGCTGTCCATCGAGATAACCACTGCAGTTGAGCTGCCAGGAAGTATGCATCAAATATTGGGGATCCCAAGCCGCCCTGAGTGGTTGGCAACTGCAATTTTTTCAGGGCCAACCTGCGACCACCTGTGTGCCATATTAGAGAGGTGAGCAGGGAGTCTAGTTCCTGGAAAAATGAGCGTGGAGGGATAACCGGTATATTTGCGAAGTGGTAGAGAAGTTGCTGCACTATTATCATCTTCGCTAAGGCTATTCTACTGATCGGGGCTAGCGGTAGGGTTGTCCAGAAACCAACTTGGGCTTGAATCCCAAATACCACCCGGCGGAGGTTGCCCTCGTATAAGTCTGTGGGGGAGTGGTAGAGTCGAATTCCGAGGTAGCGGGGGGCCTGCGCACTCCAGCCCATGCCAACATCACCAATGTTTATCTCTTGTGGAGGGAAATCAGGGCTTAGGGGGTAGGCCGTGGATTTCACCCAGTTAACTCTTAGGCCCGCCGCTGTTTCAAAGTCTGCAAGTATTTCCGAGATGGGCGCCAGGCTCATCGTGATGTCCCGCACACATAACAGTAAATCATCCGCATATAGAGACACGCTATGTATAGTGTCTGCTATTGGGATGCCCCACTCTGTCCCGCTTTCCCAGAGGCGGATCGCTAATGGCTCATTTGCTAACACAAACTAAAGCGGGGATAACGGGCACCCCTGACGCATGCCTCATGCTATCGGGAACGGTGCAGAGATGTAACGGCCGAGTCGTATGCGGGTCGATAAATTTGTATATAGAAGTTTTGTATATGCTAACAGCGTGGGACCCACCCCTATCTGTCGCAGCACCTCTTATAAATAGGACCAGGTCAGGGTGTCAAAGGCCTTCTCCAGGTCCAGGACTAGGCAAGCCGCGCTGGGATATCGATCCTTTGCCCAGTCCTATACGTGAAACAGCCGGCGAATATTATGGGATGTGTTTCTGCCTGGCATGAACCCGCATTGATCCGAGTGGATCAATGTCGGATGGATCTGTGTGTAGCGATCCGCCAGGATTTTACCTAGTATTTTCCAGTCCGTCGATAATAATGTGATTGGTCTGTAGGAGGCCAGTGATGTTGGGTCATGATCTGGCTTTAGCAAAGATATCGTAATGGATTCTCTTAGCGAGCTCGGCAGTTCCCCCTTATCAGATGCCTCTTTATACATCGCCTCTAATTTGGGTGCCAGTTGTGTGGAGAATGTGGCATAATACTCTAAGGGTATGCCGTCGTGGCCCGGGGCCTTTTTATGTGCTAGGGTATGAATCGCCTGCTTCACGTCGGTTGCTGTGATTGTTGTGTCTAGGGTTGTTCTATCGGACTGAGGGATTCGTGGCAAGGTGATGTTGGACAGGAATTTCTCTGCTTGGTCTGGGCTCTCATGTCCATGGGGGTGTGCCTAAATCTTAGTATAGTAGGTTCTGAAAGCCTATAGTATGTGTTCTTGCGTGCGGACCGTGGTTCCCGTTGGATCAACTATTTCTGTAATAGGGCTTGTTGCTGTTTCTTGACGGATGAGCCAGGCTAGCAGTGCACCGGATCGATCCCCTTCTCGGTGGGTTCTAGCTGCGTAGGCTTTGAAGTTGTATCTGCGGAGATCCACCAGTGCTTCTGTGTATGTGGTCTTAGTTTTTGCGATTAGGGCTACGGATGCTTGCCCGGCATCTGCTGCTTTGGTCAGGTCCGCTAGCCTCTTTTCTGAGGTGTTCAGCCTGCGTTCTAGTGTCCTTCGAACCCCTGCTATCTGTCTATTGCATGCTCCCCGGGTGACTACTTTAAAGGCGTCCCACTCCAAGAGTCTGGAGGAGGTGTATGCGTTCTCTGTGAAGTAGTCATGAATGCTACTTTCCTGTTCATGTCGGAATACTGGGTCCTCAAGACAGTCCCGGGGCAATTGCCAGGTGGGGATTGGGGGCGGTGGCGGGGACCATTTGACCGGCAGCACGTGTGCATCATGGTCTGACACTACTCGACCCAGATAGCCTGTGTGCTGTATCATTGGTACTATTGCAGAGGTGCATAGGAATCGGTCTAGACGCACCCATAGGTCATGCGGAATGGAGTGATGAGAGTACAGCCTGTGAGTGGGGTGTTGTCTTCTCCAGGCGTCTGTGAGAGCCCAATATGTTACCCAGGCATGATATCGTTCCACCTGTTTGCCCACCGGGGAGCAGGGGAGAGGGGGGCGGGATCTGTCTAGAGACAGGTCCAAAACACAGTTGTAGTCCCCACCCAGGACTCACTGTGACATTGTGAATTGAGCAAGGATACCGGATAAAGAGTCCCAAAAATTCCCCTGCTCAGTATTTGGAGCATAGATACTACCTATCAGTATCTGCTGACCATCCAGAAGTCCCTCCAGGAGCCCGTACTGCCCCTCTTTGTCTGTCACCCTGGTGGTCTCTTGGAAGGGAATGCAATGTAAAGACTTAAGGCAACACAATTTCAAAAGTGACTTAATACAGTTGATAAAGTGACAACCCATATATATAAAAAGAACCGACAAATACTGATATACCAATTAAAGTATCAAAACTTATATTTTATTAATTCAATATAAATACTAAAAGAAGACCCAATCATGCTACTCCATTCGTATCAGCATTCATACCATGAACATAATCAAAGCACCATAAAAACAATTTTGAAACAAGGGCAATGATCACAATTGATATCGAATTAAGAAAAACAAATGTGGCAAGACGGTAGTAGACTGTTCTGTTCTACGCGCGTTTCGGCACAAGACAGTGCCTTCGTCAGGAAAAGGGCCACAAATTTTCTGATGGAATCTTGAATGAAAGGCAACAGCAACCAAAAGAATATCAATGGATTCTGTTGAACGTAGAATTATTCGTTGTATCAGGGTACACTCAAAAGATGCTATAAAATATGCGTTTTCAAGATGATAAGAATAATGTAGGGCAGATGCACCCAAACTAGATGCGCTAACTTCCGGTAGCTAACTGCAATTCAATGCTTTAAATCATGAAATTCTAAATAAAGTACTCTTCTGCCAAGGTTTAAGATGTTAACGTCCATAAGTTACTTAATCTCAATTGTTATTTCAATTCACGAGACAATAAAATTTATTTTACGATATCGAGTCTCCACATCTTGGATTCCTCAGCACGCCGTAATTGCAGCGTGCAAGCTCTTGGAAGGGAACTCCTGGCCTGACCCAGATCAGTGCTCCGCGCGCATACGCTGAGTATGTGGTGGCGCAGAAAGTGCTCCGCCATCGCTTTTGCAGCTTGTCTAGCTCTCCCGGCTGTGAGATGCATCTCTTGCAGCAGTGCTATTTGCACCTGCTGATGCTTGATGTAGGAATAAACTGTATAACGTTTGCGCGCCGTATGCATTCCCCGGACATTCAAAGTGAGTATATTAATGTTTGATTTGTGAGCCATGATGGGGGGTTAGTGGTGGTGGAAGGTGGGGTGACAGCGAAGACCCCGGATGTAGCCACCTTCTATCCCATCTGGACTGTGCGTGAATTGGTACGATTGCGCGCCCATCGCCTACTCGTGGTGTGTGGGTTGAGACCAAACTAGGGGGTAAGGGTGACAACTTTACCGGGATATGATCCCAACTCTGGGGACCTATTGCAACTAGCAGTACGTCCAAACAAAGCATAGTGTGAACACTCTAAGGTACTATGAGGGACTGTGGTCGCACAGGTTCAGTACGTTCCATGTGGGCAGCCCTTATGGTATCTATCGTAGTAGTGGGGGCTAGTGTCTTGTAGCAGCCACCGCTGCGGGCGGACTGATATGGTTCAGGTGTCCATAGCCTGTGTATGACTAGGTGATGCTACACAGTGCGAACGGCTTTACTATTGTTCCTCAAATGAGCGTGTCCGCTGTTTGCAGGGTAACCAGTGGAGGGGTGACGGACTCCGCACGGGCGGTATTAGAGTCACTGGGATCCTCTTCATATGTAAAGATGTGCGGGCCTCTCTCCTCATCCGAGATCAAAAGGGGTGGCCCTAGATCTGCCGCTACCTGCAGGGCCTTCCGATATTCTGCTATTATTTGTTCTAGATTGGGCGGTCCCGCGAGCAAGTTGCGATATGGTGACTTGGTGTGATGTTGAGCCTCCCCCACCCCCCCACCCGCGGCGTCGGCGGCTGGGTTCGTGTGGACGTGATCGCTGCGTACGTTGTAGGCCTGAGTTGATCTGCAGGTTAAGCTCCATCCAATTGTATGCCTCTGTCGGATCTGTGAAAAAGGATGTGACGTTCTCATGGATTATCTTGAGGCGAGCTGGGAATAATAGGGAGTATGTTACCCCTTTTTGGAAAAGGAGCCGTTTAACCTCTAGGAATAATGACCGTTGGCGTTGCACTGCGCGGGAATAGTCGGGAGAAAGCATTACATGTTTATCTTCCACCTTAATAGGTCCTTTTCCCTTGCGGCTCGCAAGACAGCATCTCTGTCCTGGAAGTGGAGGAGCTTGACGAGAAAGAGTCTAGGGGGGGGATCCCAGGGGCCGGCTCCTCGCCGGAACCCGATGTGCTCTCTTCACCAAAAAGAAAGACGAGAGCTCAGTGGCAGGTCTCCGTATAGCTCACAGAATCTGCACCTTCCACCCCCTCCGGCAGGTTCAGGATCCTGACGTTACTTCTTCTGGACCGACCTTCCAAATCGTCTGTCCTATCTTTGAGCTGCGAGATTCTGGATTGGAGATCGCGTATGATTCCCTGATGTGCCTTGGTGAGGGGTTGCAGCTCGGTTATGGCTTTCTCCTCATCAGCTACTTTATCGGTTAACTTGCGGTGATCATCTCGCAGTATGTTAAGGTCTGTTGTGAGCGTCCCAAATCGTTCCTCCATTGTCACCCTGGAGAGCTCGATGGCAGCCAGGACCTTGTCCAGCTTCTCCGACATTGTTAGGGAGGCCGCTGTCTGAGTGCACCTGCCGGTCTTCTGCCGGTCTTCTAACGTCTTTGCTGTCCCGTGTTTGTTCTCAGCCTTCCCATCGTTTTGTGATTATTTTGTGCATTGGATCCTTTATATGAGGTTTATGTTTTCTGTGAGCCTCTGCTGTTAGCTTAGAGTTCGGGCTAAGGGATGAGTCCTAGGTGCCGCCTCCCTGAGCTTCCCCGGTACTATCCTGCACTTTTCTCCACCAGTTGCTGGAGTGTTAATACTGCTCCTGAGTGGGGGGGAGGTTAGGGTATGAGCACTGACGGGTCACTCTGTGTCGTTGCCCAGGATGTGACCCTGCAGCGCCCGCTCACCCAATGGTGATCCTCTGCCCCCTTGACTCTGTTCTGGGGCATCGTGCCTTTATGTGCTGCGTTTCTAAGGGCCCTGCCGCGGAGAGCCGCCCAGTATTATGGCATTGTGCGCCTGCCGCCCAGTTGTTGGTGTTGGTGGGGGTCTCATCGGTTAAGCCGCACCGGTGTAGGCTGTCCAATATGCCTGTTGCAGCGACGTCTATGGTGGTGGGAACTGTCTTATAAGTGGCTGCTTTCGTCTACCATGGAGGGGGGGAAATGATCACCCTGCCTCCCCCCCTGCATCTGGGTCAAAGTCCTGGATTAATCCTCCTCTTGAGGATTGCTGGCATTCCCGTGCTCCTTTGTACAAGTGTGGCTCTATCAGGGCCGCGAGTGGTTCCTCTCCTGCTCTGTCCTTCTAAAGCAACAAACGGGGGGTGTCTTAGGACCCGCCCCCGCCAGTCCTTGACTCACGGGTCCTGTCCTCTCCAGCGGTATCAACAGGCTCTGCACCCCGATCGCGGGTGCCGATTTATCCAGCTGCGGGTGTGGGGGTGGGGGGTCGGACTCACCTCCCAGCTGACCTCGAGCTCCGCCGGCAGCCCGCCTCGTAGTTTGCCAAGGGGTCCAGCCACCGCCCGGCACGAGCCGCTCCGGGCCCCCCCCCTCTCCGGACCTCAGCGGAGCAAGGCCACAGTGCCGCCGCCCTCTCACCGCATTCAGAGCTCCTGGGCTTCACAGGAGGCGCTTCCGAACGTCGGAGTCCGTCTTTTCCTCTCCGGACCCCAGGTCAGGCTCCGCTTCTTATCTCCGCTGGTTTTTTTGGGGGGGGGGGAGAGAGCACTTTCCTTTCGATCCGGTACTGCGCGGGGGAATCATCCCCTGGGCGCCGCCATTTTGTGTCCGGCCGAGTGATCTGTGCACGTCATCACCGTCTGTGGGTGTCTCCTCTTTTCTCCACCGGCCTGGTGTCAGTTTTCAGTTGTTCCACGTTTGTCCTCCGGTTTCCGAGCTCCGGGAGGCCCCCATCAGTGCGGATTACTGGCGATTGTCGGGTTCGTTCACGGAGCCTTAGGCTATCGCATCCAACATCTTGGCGGCTCCGGCCACGCCCCCACAGCACTTTTATAGCTTATATGCAGATAAAGGGTATCCCCCAGGGCAAAGTCATAATACATGGGCTTACAAATCCCAGCAAACAAATAAAGCCTTTTGAAATATCCCTCAAAGAATCCCTCCTCCGCTGTAGAGTGTTGTTATTGTGTACCAGATGTGGTCCTGTTCCATATGTCATTGAAACGGAAATGCAATAAAGATATTTACAATAAAAAAGAATCCCTTGACATATTGAAGGCTGTAGTTCCGGGGAAGGCCTGGCCCTAATTGTATTCCTGGGGATTTGTATTACTGAACCACTGATGTCGGACCCATATCCTTTTTTCTTTTTTTTAATATGTCTATATTAACATTTTCAGACAATAAATAACAATACAAGAGCATAGGATGGTGACTGCAGATTTCTCCAACACTCATTTGCAAGAATACAATAAAATACATTCCAATTCCAAGGAAAGAAATCATGTTGGTGTAGGAGCGGCACAGGAAGGGAAAAGAAGGGGTACAAAAATCAGTAAAAGCAATCACATAATATCCATCAACTGTGGGAGGAGAGAAGAACCCAGATAGTGTCCCATGTGAATGGCCCTCACCGAAGATCAACAAGGGTCAAACGCCACCCATAACAGTAAATGACCCTCGATCACATCCTACAGTCGCAGCAGAGTATACATTTGTCACCGTAGGGCATAAAAACATCCACATGTCACCCACTTCTCTAATCACAATCCAAAGGAAGCGATGGAGTGCGGAGATCCCACTGAATATTGGGAGTGGATCGTGTCAGAGTCCGTCGACTCCTCCCTCTGGTTCCCCACTATGCGATCAACAATCATGTCCCACAGGTCAAGATCTTTCTCCACATTCTGTGTGGACCCTACGGAGTCGTACCCCTTTTGCAACGGCTCATTCCAATAGGTCTGATTTCCATTTGTCATGTGTTGGGGAACCACCCAAGCCCAATGAACAGCTATCTGGCGCCTAGCAACCACTAGGGCTAAGAGTGCGAAACTGTAACTAATCTTGCGCCCCTCTCTAGGGGGCGTAGAAGACCCAGCAGGCAGTGTTTAGTGGTGAGATGTCTTTGGACCACAGTTACCCAGGTAGCCGTAGCACTAACCCCCTCCCAATAAGGCCTCCATAGTCCACAGTCCCACGTAACATGGGTAGATCTGGCTTGGAAACCTGGACCTCACACAATCCACCACTTGAGTAGGACTAATGCGATTCAGATGCTGAGGTGTTAAGTAAGCTATGTGGCGGTAATAGAATTGCGTAAGTTTGAATCTCGCATTACTTGCAGTCTCATGCACATGTGCCCTCGCTCTACACCATTCTGCATCAGTCATAGGGACCTCCAGATCCACGTCCCAAATACGACTCGACTTTGCAATAGTCAGTCTATCTCCTTTCATGGCCGCGTACAGACGGGAAACTAGACCCTTCTGTGAACCTGGGTCCAACAAGACTCCCAGTGTATGAGATTCTGCTGGTTCATCTTGGTATCCGGTCCACACTTCCCGGGCCGTGCGTGACCAAGCCGAAATGTTGTAAAAATTGCCCGGACCGATCCCGTACAGTTTGTCTGCCTCTGCCAAAGTGATGAAGGCGCCATTAAGATATAAATCACCCACAGTTCGGCAGTTCCCTTCAATCCAGGGCCGCATTTTCATGGTGTCTTTTAGGTGTAAAACGGTCTAAAGCCAACAAAGTGGAAGCATCCTTGAGTATGGTGCACTCTTCAGAACATATGTCACTGCCATTTCCCAAATCGACGCCACCTGTACAGGGGTCGGCCACCCACCCATCAGGAGTCGAGGGACATCAGCCCAGGGCACCATTCGCTCCTGGAGCCATTTCTCCCAGTTAGATTCCTTCTCACACCACAACGCAGTCCCGCAAAGTAGTACATTTGAAGGTCAGGGAGTCCCAACCCACCCTGCTCCTGATCCAGCTTAAGGGTCTCCAGCTGATCCCTGCTGCACCTGCACGTCCAGACCAACGACACCAGGAGCCCATCCAATTTCCGAAATAGGGCCAGAGAGAGCATGCAAAATGAATTCTGCATCACATATAGGGGCCCATATTGTAACATGCTGTCTCGATCTATCCTGGAAGGCAGACCTATACCCAGATCTTAGCAGAATGCTGAGATCGTCACCATATATAAGAAGGGCTGTCGGGGCGATCCTTACATCTATAGGCACATCAGCCTGATTGATGGTCTGCAGAAGCTATTTTGTTGCCAGCTATTGGGGAAATTGGCTGAGTGGGCATCGGATAATCATATTTTGTCAGATCTTCAAGCAGACTTTCACCAATAGACGAACACAATTGACCAAATATTTTGATTTGTACAATCTACTGGAAGACTGTAGCATTGGAAAAGAGCCACTTGTATGTGGTCTTTGTTGATTTAAAATCAGCTTTCGATTTGATCCCATGGCAAAATCTTTGGGACATCCTAGATCACATGGGGTTTCCAGACAATATTCTGTTGGTCCTATTAAGTATGAAACTAAGTATGCTCGTGTCAGATATGGAAATAGTGGTGAACTATCTGACCCTTTCAGGATTGAGAAGGGAGTTTGTCAAGGCTGTGTCTTTGCCCGACCCTTTCTACATTATACATAAATAATTTAGTTACATTTTTAGACTTCCCTGGTAATGAAGCCCGAACCTGGGTACTCATAAAATTCCCACGCTTTTATTTACAGGCGACACGCTTCTCATTTCCAAAACCCCTGCAGGTTACAGTCTACACTTAACCGCTTTCTAACCTTCTGCAGCAAAAGGGGTTTGCAATTAAATATCAGCAAGATCAAGTTTCTGGCATTTAACCCTTACAAAACAGTGAGATCCCGCATGGTACATAATTTTGAGTATCTTGAGTTAGATTGTTTACTAAACTAAATTGGTCGCTGAAAATTAGCAAGAGCTTCCTAAAGCTTCAGCAGGAATCAGGAACTGTCATTAGGTTATTGAAGAAAACGTAATCCAGAATTCTCCACCCAGCTGTGGAGATCTATAGCGTTAAAGCCAAAGGCTCGGCCCTTTATGGCTCGGAGTTATGGGGCCATGCGAACAATGATGGGCTCGCTAGGGCTGAAAATAGGTTCATTAGGACCCTACTTAATCTCCCGCAGAGTGCCCCTCAGCTCCCTCAACTCCTGGATGTAGGTATCCACCCCATCACTTCTACTTTGAAGCTGAGACCTTTACTGTACTGGCTTAGATTTTGGTCCACAGAGGAACTGGAGGCTTATAGGCTCCTATTAAAGGAACTTTAATGTGCAAAGGGCCATCAGAAAATCCTGTGGTTAGCTTATGTCAAAAGTATGTTATTTAAAATAGACCTGCACATTATTTGGGAATCTCCTGATGAAGCCAGTTCCGCCTCAAAATTATTAATCTAAGAAAAATGTAGGGCACACCTATGGGTAAAGATGTAAGGCGGGCAGTTTGACTGATAGTTTTCTAGATCACAAAGTTATTCCATTATATAAACCATCACTTGATACGATCCCTGGCCTTTTAGCCAAGCAGTTGTATCTAAAATTTAGATATGGGATTTTACCTACACACTGTTTCTGTATCAAATGGGGAGCGAAGGACTGTGCTAACAGCATGAGTCCAACTTGCAAATTAGAGGTTGAAACAGTGCATCATTTTCTTTTCTTTTGCTGTCATATGCACTTCCACGTGGGAAGTGGATCAACCCGGTGTGTCAGCTTATGGGGTTTAGGCATTGCGCAACTGCACTAAGAATATTGCGCTCTGACACTAGTGCGGTGATTGTTATTGGTGTTGCTAAATTCTTACATTCTGCATGGGCTATACGCAAGAGGTTTTTATTGAGTGCTGCCAAAAAAACCCTAACGACTCCTGATCTTGTGGTTTTTGTGGCTCAGCTGTTTTACCTACAAATGTTTATACTAAAATCGAAGTTTAAATGTTTGCCATTTTCGCACAAGAATCTCGTCTAGCTGAGGGAGGCGATTTCACTCATTTTGGCGTGTACATTGCATGTTGGCGCTTAGTTTTCATGTGACATACTTTAGTCAAAAGTGAGCGCACTTTATATGTGGATTGAGCCTGTAAAATATCGAATTTTAATTGAGCAGTGGTTTTAGGCTTGGAAGCTCCTTTTGATAGGAAGTCTGTACACTGCCATTTTATTTTTTGCATAAGAACTTTATGAAGCTGAGGGAGGGGCCTTCACTCATCTTGGTTTGCACAATGCATCTTGCACTTTGTTAATGTGTAATACTCTAGACAAAATCTCTGCATTTTTACATGTTGATGTTACTTATAAGAATCAGTATTGTATTTTATCTGCCAGCGATACATTTGAACTGTCCTTGTTTAACTTGAGTTTTATGGATCATGTATCCGAAATAAACAGATTGAATGATGTATTGATCTAATGCACAAATACTTGAAACTCAGTCGTTTTATGGGTATGGGGATTGGTCTCGTCACCATGAAGCGGGACCAATAGGGGCTTGGAGCGATTCACTCTGAGGCGCGAAGCCTCTTCATAGAGTGCTAGAAGACGAAGGCATCTGGGAATAGTCAGTTGGGGTTCAGACAGGTAGAGAAGGACGTTGGCAGCATAAAGTGCAGTTCTATCCTCTGCGCATCCCTCCCAGTGCCATCCCTGCATCTGGGCATCACATCATAGTAGTTGGGCAAGTCGTTCAATAGTAAGAGTGAACAAGAGGGGGCGACAGTGGGCATCCCTACCGATAGGGGAGGAGTCAGAGAGTACTCCATTTATTAACACCCAGGCTTTTGGCTCGGAGTACAGAAGGTCAATATATGTTTGGACCCGAGGGCCAAAGCCCATCTTGAACAAGACTGCCCGCAGGGAGCCTCAGTCCAACGAATCCAAGGCCTTCTCGAAGTCACGGAGCAAGAGTGCACATGGCTCTGGTATTTAACTGACCCGAGCTAAGTCCACGTGCAGCCGGCATACGCAGTCAGGGTGGACCAGCATAGAAATCATGTGATAAAGACTGGCCGCTATGATCTTCGCAAAGATCTTCACTTGTGTGTTTATAGGAGATATTGGCCTAAGTGAGCCACAGCACGGCGAATGCGGTCAGATTTGGGGACCACCACTATTGTGGCCGCATCGAGTTCCAGTAGGAAACGAACCAATCGAGCCTTCTCCAGGTACATATTGAGTAGATGGGGGATAGGTCCCAGAACCTATTATAATATTCCAGGGGGTGTCTGTCTGGCCCTGAGGTTTTCCTGGGCTGAAGCACAGTTATGGCACCATGTATTTCCTCCACGGTGATGTGTGCATCAGTGTCTTCCCAATCTCAGGAGGAGAGTCGGAGCGGAATGTCTGCCAGGAGGGGCTCAGGTTGCTCAAAGGAGGGGAGAGGGCGAGGCTGCATAAAACGCCCAGTAGTACTCGGCAAATACCGCCGCTATCCCCTCTGCGTCAGTGTGCAGGATCCCAGCCTGATCGTGGATTTCTGAAATTGCTCTGGCGGTCGCCCCTTTCATGGCTAGCCAATAGAGTAGTTTACCTGATTTGTCACCCATCTCATAGACACGCTGGGTGGAGGCCTTCCAGCAGTGCCTGGCCTCCTCGAGGGCTGTTTGTCTAAGGGCAGAGCTTGCTAGTTCCAACTAACACATGAGGGTCTCCGAGGGGTCGAGCACGAGCTGCTGTTCCAGCATGAGTATAGGGCGCTCCAGGTCAAACATGCACTGTTGCTTATCTTTTTCGAGCTGTCTAACTTACCCTTTAGCTAATCCCCGCATTGCAGCTTTCCCGGCAACCGAGAGTGTGCCTGCAGAGGCAACGGATCCTGTTAGTTGCAAAGTTGGCCTGAAGTTCTATGTCTAGAAATGTGCCTTTCTGATGTTGGAGAAACCAGGCATTGATCCGCAATACAGGGTGTTGTGAGCGTGTCAGGCTACCAATGCAGAGTTCAATTGGGATATGACCCTAGGGAGGATGTCAGCCCGGGTAACATGTAGGACATCTGCCGCTGGTAGGAGGAAAAAGTCTATACACAAGAGTGTCTTATGAGCCGCCAGCATGTGTGTATAACCCCTACTTCGGGGTAACCATATCCGCCACACATCACATAAAGCCAAGGAGTCGCAGGCCTGGTGTGCGCAATTGCACCCGTAATGGGGTCAGCCCGTGTCCGACTGGACCAGGAAGGGTGGTAAGTGAGCACCCGCACTTATGGTGCCCGTGATTGCATGTGCAGCTTGCCATCGCAGGCCTGTGCGTGCGCACTGACACCTGTATTAGTAAACCCATGTCCAATCTGCTGTTGCAGACTCAGGCGGGTGCACTTGCACCCCTTATGCTGGGGACTATGGGCCCAACCTGCCATTGCAGGTCTGTGTGCGCACTAGCACTTGTGTGCCCAGGTAGTGAGGAATACCTGTGTGTGTTTTCACTACCCATGAGACTTGCTCTTCCCATAGGGAAGTGGTTGACATTACTTCGGGCTGCAATAGTGGATTGCAACGGAGCAGCCTCATGATGTTTCCTATCAATGGATTCGCCATGCCAAACCTTTTCCAGTGGTAAAAGGGGTTTTGGCATAACTAGTTTAGAAATCCCACTTATAGAATATGAACATTTCAATGCTTTAAGAGTCTTGTGTGCTGTCATGCCTGGCTCTTGTGGACACCAGGAGTCGGGGGAGCACATCTGTGCATTCCACAGTGACAGCTGTAAACCATGGGCATACCACCAGAATGACAGACCTCTGCCATTTGAGGCCCAAATGGGATAAATTGAAGGGAGAGGTTTTGACACTTGGCCTCTGGGGGCTGGATCATGTCCCACTAAAGATTAAGATCTACATTCCATGGCCACATGGCAGACAGGTCTGCAATTTAGGGGAGACATCGGTGGTTCAAAGGAAAACCCCTTAAACCACCCCTAACCTCAAAGACATACAATAGTATAACTACTGGTGCCATTCTTCAGCAAAGGGGGAGATATGCCTG
Organism: Calotriton arnoldi; assembly: GCA_963921515.1. NCBI lineage: Eukaryota > Metazoa > Chordata > Amphibia > Caudata > Salamandridae > Calotriton > Calotriton arnoldi. Next base: position 54,710 of record CAWUFW010023039.1, on the reverse strand, counting down.
TGGGACAAGAGGACCGGAGAACACGAACTGCATGGTGCACGTTGCCAGAGGACTTTGTTGTGCACATGGAGGATTACTGCCATGGAAGGGGACCGCATGCCCTCTCTGAATAGTGGCTGGCCTGGGCTGAATTATTCCTTTTGCATTTGCCGCCCTAAGTGGGAAGGGTATGCCCAGATGTGGGTTCCGTGCTCACTGCGCCACTGGATTCAAGCTAGCCTGGCTGATGAGGGGTGATGCCCCGAAACCGGTCCCAGGATGCTTGTTTCTGGTCCAGGGAGGACCTGGCTTGGCAGTTCAGAATGGACTGTTCCCATGAGGCACAGGGTCAAAACAGATTTGCATATGGATGGGTCCAAACTGGGGTGGCGAGGTGAGCAAAAGAATGATCGATTAAACCCAGATCTTTGTGACTGGGGGTAAATGTTTGCATTGTTCAGCATTCCGTCCATCAATTGTTCCTTTTGCATTTGCCGCCCTAAGTGGAAGGGTATGCTCAGACATGGGTCCCGTTCACTGCGCCACTGGATTCAAGCAAGCCTGGCTGATGAGGGGTGATGCCCTGAAACTGGTCCCAGGATGCTTGTTTTTTGTCTAGGGAAGACCTGGCTTGGCAGTTCAGGCTGGACTGTTCCCATGAGGCACAGGGTCAAGACTGATTTGCATATGGCTGGGTCCAAACTGGGGTGGCGTGGTGAGCAAAAGATTGATGGATTAAACCCAGATCTTTGTGACTGGGGGTGAATGTTTGCATTGTTCAGCATTCCGTCCATCTATTGTTCCTTTTGCATTGGCCTGCGCTGAAGACCTACTGAAGTGTGGCGCCCTGAAGTGTACTCTCCAAGGGCCCGTCTGCTGGCCTCCTGTTCTCCTGGAGATCTCAGGGACATCAAAGATCTCCCACTAGGGACTTACCCATCTACCTGTGACATCTGAAGAGAGATGCCCTCTCAAGTGCCCACATCAGCTACTGAATGCCAACGGGTAGCGCCCTGTGAGCGTGGCACTAAGACTTGTGCCTGGAGACCGTATTATCTAGTGCAGAGCCCCAGAAATCTTGCCTGCATCTAAGGCGTGTGGTTCCTGTACCACAGGGACTCTGACACTCTTAGCATCTAGTTGGTGGTGAGTGACCCCGCTTGGCCTGTTTTGTTGATCGTGCCGCCTCTCTCTCATGCATCACAGTGACTGCATGCTCATTATGTGCGGTGTCCGATTCACAGGCTGCGACCCTTGGAGGTGGGGTTGTACCCGTAGTAGTGCCTCATTCTATCTCATGTGGCTCTGCTGAACTTGCACCTCTGTGTGTGTGACCGGACTAGTCTGGGGAAACCTGTATCATCGTGTACTGGATGCTGTGCCTCATTTCCAGGGAGGTACGGAATTTGCAACTCTTCGCTGTGTGTGACCAAAAGTTCCTGGTGCAACCCATCTCAGCATGCACTGATCAATGGGCCTCATTTCTAGGGAGGTACGGAATTTGCAACTCTTCGCGTTTGAGACCTGAAGTATCTGTTGTGAACAATACCAACATGCACTAGACGCTGTGTCTGGATTACCTGGGCACAACCCTGATCAACGTGTACCAGTCGGGTGCCTCCTCCTATCAAGAGGCTCCCCTGTGTTACTTACTCCCCATTCCTCGGTTGTTCCTCTGTGACTCTCATTGCGACGGACCAACTGCCCTCTCCACACCTGGCCCTTTCCATTGACATCTTGGTGCCAGGTAGTAGCGAGAAAAATTGACTGGTTTGAAGGAGCGCTTCCAAGACAGTTGGAAGCGGGCCAAGAGACTGTGTGACTCCATTGTGTTTCGAGACCTGTGGGTGAATTTCCTGAGTGACTGCTAAACTCCCCTTGTTTGCGTCTACCTCCTAAATAAAACTTGCTTCATATCCCCACCTGCTTCCCAAAGACCCAGACTATGTGTGACTTCGGCCGCATGCGGCCTAGTATCCGGGAGGAGGGGCTGGTTATCTTCTGTGAGAAGGTGGCCTGGTATGTGCTGTCCACTAATTAAAGTGGGCACCCTGTACCAGTCCACACTACCCTTATGATGTATGAGGTCAAAGATAACCTTTAGAAAGCTATCTTAGTGGTAGCTGTGGAGAGCAGCCTTCAGGCTTAATCTTGAAGGAATGTAAAGCAGCTTTTTTTACTAGAGTATCACCTCCTGAATGACTAAATGAAAGGAGAACCACACAGTAGTGATATAAAAATATGTATTTATTAATATAACACTCTCTACTAATCTCTACACGAGATTTGAACATAGAGCACACAATATTGAATCAATAGAACACTCGTAAGTAGCACAATACACAGCGGGCTCCAGGGGGAGACCAAACCAAAAAAAAAATGGTATAACAATCACGACTTGGCTAGACACAGTGCCTAGAGCACGTAGAATCGCTGGGACCCCAAGGAACCACCCAAGGCAGTGACACAGGGCGCCCACGGAGGACGGGCACAGTGAGGAAACACGACCGCGTGCTCCATGCAACTCTATGGGAAAGTCGCGGTTGGAAAGTTACAGTTTAAGGACACTTCTACAAGGACTTCAAGCAAACCCTTTGGAACATAAGAGGTTCTATAGCCAGCACACCAGTGAGTACCGAGGTACCCGTGTTACCTATCCCAGAGGAGCCTGGTGCATAGGGGTCAAGTGGTGTCGGAAACCTCCGTCGTTTTCAATGGAGAGCTGTGAAGAAGTACTGCTGCCAGGAAGGCGAAGAGTGTCTGGTGGAATCCAAGCCTGGATTCTAGGTGAGAGGAACCTGAAAGCAGAGGGGACAGAGTCTGGTTCACTTCAGGTGACCAGGGGCTCGGTAGTCGAATGCCCACCAATTTCGGGTGCTTCAGGTGTGAAGAAAGGATGCTTGACTCTGCAGCCACGGGGACCAGGAGATGTCGACGACAACCAAAGTCCAGAGGTGAGCTGTCCCACAAAGGATGTCAAGTGCTGAGGGGGTCAGTGTCCAGCTGGAGCACCAACAAACCTTGGCAAATGCAACTCACGCGGGCAGAGTAAACAGGTTACGGTGTGGACCAGCAAGGTCCAGGAGACTCTCCAAGCAATGGGGAGTCAGGGCACGTCTGGAGCAACTAGGGAAGCCCAAGAACAAACAAGGTGACCCTCGCCAGGACCCACAGGCCAACGGACCAGGGATCGCGAGGAGACCTCGAGCGAAATTACAAAGCACCAGCCCACAGAGCACTCGGTGAGTGGAGGCCGGATATCTTCAGTGTAAATGCTGCTTGGGGTCAGGCCTACACGGAGTCCAATGCACAAGCTCAGGGATCGCCGACAAGCATATGCACTTGCAAATGGATGTGGTGCACAGGGGTTCGGGTTGCACGGCCCCCATGAGGGATACTGGTCTCAGAATCGCTGAGAGGTCAGATCTACCTCAGGGACCTTCGGGAACCCACCTCCTGTGTTGCTGAAGCTTCGGAGTCCGCAGGAGCTCTGGAGATGCAAGCTTGTCAGATGCGCTTAGGTGCCTCCTGCTGCAGGGGAGTAACTCCTTTACTTCAAGGGAGATTCTTCAGTTGTCCAGCGTCGTGCAGACAGTCAAAGTACTTGGTTTCTTCTTTGCTGAATCTTGTTCAGGTAAAATCTAAAGTCCTGTAGCCAGGTATCCCACTTTATACCCACGGGAGAGGGTTGGAAAGATTCTGTGGACCCTCCCAGGGGAGGGGCAGGACAGAGGGGTGGCTACACCCACGTCCTTTGTCCAGTTTTGCGCCAGAGCAGGAGCCACTGGCTCCCAGAACTGGTTTGAGCTGAACTATGCACAGGGACACCAAATGTGCACTTTCTGGCACTCTGAGTGCACCCACCCAGCCCCAATACACTAAACCCTGTCTGGGAGGTGGTCACACCTCCCTGTGACAGGATGCCTATTGTCATGCCTTCCTCTGCTCGAGCTTGGCTCGGCAGCAGGAGGGCAGAATCGTGTCTGTGGCTGGCAGCATCCATTTTGTGCTGGCCAGGTCGAGAAAGCTGGTACCGGGTAGACCTGTGACCCACATTAGTGGTTCTAGAAGGGTGGAATCATACCTCCCACACCAGTTACTGGTGTGGGGGTATGATTCCAAGATGTTTGACACCAAACACGACATGTTTCTAAGCAGCCGTTTTAAAGTTAGCATTTACCGCGAGGTTATAATGCAACTTAACCTATATGTCTGGCTGCATCACTGACAACCCCGGAGAATGGTCTCTGAAGGCTGCAGAGGGGCTCTGCTCATGCAGGGGCAGCCTCTCACATAAAACCCAGCACCCTGCTTTCAGGATTGATAAGGCCTGCCATAGGGGTGACTGATAGGTTTTTAAGTGTAGTGATTTAGGTAGATATAGTGAACCTATATCTAAGTAAGTGGTGCAAGCACCAGCTTACACAGGCTGCTGTAGCAGACCTGTTGTGTCATTTTGAATGGCCTCTCATGGGTGGCATAATACATGCTTCAGCCCATGGGAGGCCTCTGGGGGACCTATGCCCTGGGTACATGGTGTACCATATACTAGGGACTTATAAGGGTACCCCAGTATCCAATCTGGAGTGTACCTAAGTACTTTACACAACCAATTTAGTGAGAAAGCAGATAGACTGGGGCCCTGATTAGCAGGATCCCAGTCAGACTAGTCAAAAACCAGCAAAACACCAGGAAAAAAGTGGGGGTAACCATGCAGTCAGATCCTACCTTCCTACATCTTCCATCCGGGGGTATAGAACAATCAAGGTGGTCTAGATGGTGGAGGGATGCTGGGGCCATGGAGTCTGCAGGGTGTTATCCACTGACCTGCTGGGTACCAGTAGCACCACATTAGGGTGCTGATTGCATATGTGTGCGAGAGTGTTACGTATGGACTTGGCTGATACCTGTTGCACCGTGTAGTGGTGCGGAGTGAGTGTGTGAGTGGGAGTGATAGTCAGCGGACCGCCTGTGATTCAGGACACTGGCTGGCGGTGCCGCTTTATACATTGATTGATGCCAAAATCACAATACATTTGACATTGGGTTTACCCGCGTGGCTCTGGCTCAGGTTGCTGCTAAAAGTGTTCTAGTTTTGTGTATATACATATCTTTGATATCATTGGGGTGTACTCTATAACTGTGTGGGATTGTATTATCAGGATTGCTAGTGGGGACCTGGGGTGGACAGCATGTCGCACTGCATAAGGGTGCTCTCTCTGTGTGCGGGGGGTCAGATTAGGAATTGTCAGCAGTGTGCATACTATTGATATCATAACAGTAACATAACAATACGCATGGGACTAGTACTGCTAGTAATATTTCCAAATGTGTGTTATGCCCAAACGTATATGATGTTCATGTTATAAAGATTGAATATGTGTGTTGAATACACATGTTGTTTACAAACATCCTGTGTGAAGCCCTTTATGCTGGAACTGTAACAATGTGACTGGTGACTTACTACTACATATGTTATTTTACTGTCCTTTATTGAAGAATTTTTGGCAAAACATATTTTTATTATTTGAAGATGTTTTCCCACACAGTGATCTTATGAGTGACCCCTTCAAGGTAGTATCTTCAGTGTACAAACGCATCTTTGATGGCAGAAAGTTCTCAGTTGGATATGATGTAATTTCATTCAGTAGTGAATACAGCTGTGAAATAGAGGGCGACAGGATGCAAGGGTACTGTTTTTGGATTCCTTTAAGGTATAATAGCTAATTTGGCATATGATGAAGTCCAGTTTCTACAATAAATGGAAGTTGTAGAGCAGAGTGTCTTAGAATGGGTAGAGATGTGAAGTATGCCTTGGAGGCTTTGAAAGCCAGGTCTTGCTTTTTTACCCAATGAAATAGTTGCTGCTTCTTAGTGACTTGAATAGGGGATGCAATAATTGTTGAAACATCCTGTATAAAATGTCGGTGAAAATTAACAAACCTGACAAATTTCTGAATTTCTTTCATATTGGAAGGACTTGGCCAATCAAGAAACTTTTATGGTATCCATGCCAGTTTCATTGCCTGGAATATTTAATCCAAAGAATGACATTTAAGAGACTACAAATACACACTTTTCAGCCTTAGGTTAAAAAGAATGGTATCTTAGTCATTTCAGTACTTTTCTGACTTGGATTCAAAGTTGTTGAAGAGTATCTGGGAATATTAAAATATCATCCAGGTAAACCAGCATGAAGGAATCCAATAAATCATAGTAGTTGCTGTTCGCGAACTGCTGAGACACACCATGAGCATTACAAAGCCCAAAGGGCATCACCAGATATTCGCAGTGTCCATACCTTGCAAGTAAAGTTGTCTTTCACTCACCCCATTCTTGAATCTGGTCCGGATTGTAAGGCCCTCTCAAAACCAAATTTGAAACGGGCTTTACCGCTTTGATCTGGTCTAATAAGACCGAGATGAGAGGAAGGGGAACTTATTTTGAATAAAGAGATTATTCAGTTCACAGTAATATATGCTTGATGCTTGATCTGTACTCTCCATTTGCCTTGAGGATGAAGAACAAAGGAGCCCCTACAGGAGAGGTGAAGCGTTGAATAAAAACTTTTCCAGGATCTCTTTGAGATACTGGTGTAGGATTTCATCACTGGCAATCCCACTGGGCAGCATTGCAATGTTTTTCACCCACTGTGCCACTCTAGGAAGAGGCCTGTCTTATGCAAATCAGTACTGACTGTGCTCCTCATAGGAACAGTCCATCCGGAGCTGCCATGTAATGCCCACTCCTGAAAGGAACACAAGCAAACTCAGAACAATTTCGGCCTTGTAGCGTCTTGTCAGTGAGGAGCAGGGTCTAAGGCCAGATGTACGACCCTTTTCTGCGGCCGCAAATGAGAGATCCTCCCGTTTGCGACCGCAAAAAAGGGGAATGGCATGTACAAATGTTATTTTGCGAGTCACTGACTCGCAAAATAGCATTTGCGACTCCCGCTATTAGGAAGGGGCATCCCTTCCTAATAGCGAGTCACCATGCCATGCACAATTGTTTTGCGACCGCATTTGCAGCCGCAAAACACTCGCAGTTTACCACCTACTTCAAGTAGGTGGTAAATCACTTGCAAACGGGAAGGGGTTCCCAGGAGTCGGACCCCTTCCCCTTTGTGAGTATGTGAGAAAATATTTTTAAGAGCAGGCAGTGGTCCCAGGGACCACTGCCTGCCCTTAAAAAAATGAAACTGAAAAGTTTCATTTTTAAATGCATCCCGTTTTCCTTTAAGGAAAACGGGATGCATTTAAAAAAAAAAAAGACTAGTTTATTTAAAAGCAGTCCCAGACATGGTGGTCTGCTGACCCCAGCAGGTCACCATCCCTGGGAGTGCTAGCGATTCCTAATGGGGTCGCAAATTGCGACAGCCTCATTAATATTCATGAGGCATGCAATTTGCGACCCCTTTAGGAATCGCTAACAGTGTCTGAGACACTGTTATACATCCCAATTTGCGAGTTGCAAATTGCGAGTTGCTAATGCGACGCAATTTGCGAGTCGCAAATTGGTGGGTCGTACATCTGGCCCTCCTCTATTGTTGGGTTCTCTTGTTTGCTTACCTTTTATGTTGGAATTGAAATGTTTAGACGTGAGTGGAATGCATTACTTGAATATGGGGACAGTTGAAGGTTCCTGCCTATGCTGCTAGTCGCATTATTAGATGCTTAATAAAAGTGTACATTTATCGTGCATTTCTCGTATTGTGGCATCTTTTCATTGGCAACGAGTTGACCGGCGGTGATTCCGGACCTGCGTGCTGAATCTTGGCCTGTCACGAGGTCCAGGCAGGAATTCGGGTTCCAGGAAGGCAAACTCTTCATGGCATGTTTATGGTTGGGCTGGTGCCTTCACTATGGCAAGCATGTCGGTGAGAGGGTAAGGAAGGCCTCATTTCATCACACCGCCCTGTCTGGTTCGACATTTTGGCAATAGGAGTATGGAGGCTCACGCTTACACGAGAGTGCAAGAGCGTGAGCATGAGCGTGACATCCTCATCTTTCACACGTCACGTGTTTCCAGCTCCGGGGTGGTTTCCAGGCAACACGTTGTGATCATTGTACTGCTGTTGCCCAGCAACACTTTGTTCAAAGGCTCACAGAACCCCTGCAATGTTTTCTGGTGGTTTATTAGCAATGCCATGTTTATGGGTCGCTGTGATTCGCTCATCCATATTGTGTAATCTCTCTGTGACAATTCAGCGGATCGCGGTGATTGGCACACCATTATATTGCTCTATAATTCTACGCTACAGTGGAAAAGTTGTAAAGGCTGCAAAAGGGAAGATTATAATTTGGTGCAGTCCTTGCACCCACCAGTTAATAAAAATGTATTACAATTTTGACTTATTATCTGAATTGTGACCCATTACATGACGCTACAACTGCAAGGAAAGCAAGAATAAAAAAAATAATAATAAGATTATATTTTGGTGCAGTTTTTGCAGTGATCTGCACACCATTCGTCTATAAAGAATGCAAAAGAGAAGATTATAATTTGGTGCAGTCATTATGGTGATCTTCTTTTCAGTTTCGAATTGCGGTGATTTGCACATCAGTTAAAATTCTTTAAAATTCTTGCCTATTATATTGCCAGTTTACTTCGGAGACCCTCGCATGACTGTATTGTACTCCAATGAAAATATTTAGCTCTGCATTATATCTAATTTATACGTTATTGTATGAAGCTAAGATCATATCACCATGTATCAAAGTATGGTACCTCCACCATCATTTTTGCCAAGTGCAACTAATTCTCGTATTGATTGGGAACAGTGGAAAGAAAGCTTTGCGGTATAAATGGCAGCTATAGATGGTGAAGACTTTACACACAAAAAGAAGTATGCTTTGTTACAGCATTGTTTAGATTCTGAAGGTAGGAAGATCTTAAAACACTTACCCCAACAACCTGTATTAGGGGAGGGTGATGTGGTGGATGAATATGTTTCTGCATTAAAAATGTTAGACAATATTTAAAATGCATAAAAATGTTGTGTAAGAAAGACATACATTTTATAAGCGGCATCAACTTCCTAAAGAGCCTATAGAGGGTTATGTGGGCACATTGAGAATATTAGCCTTGAGTTGTGAATTCAAAGAATTTGAAGGTGAGTCGATAAAGAGGATCAAATTGTGGAACACACCAACAATAGGAACATTCAGGAAGTTCTATTGACCACACCTAATCTCATATTAAATAAGGCAGTGGAATTAGCTGCAGGTATTGAAAGAACTGCATCGTTCATGTCTCAAATGTCTCTTTCAGGTGAAACTGTATCAACCAAGGAGCTGGTGGCTGATGTGCATACCAGCAAAAAAAGAGAAAAAAATACTATGGCAACAAAGAAAAAGATTGAAAAAAAGGGAAAATGAAGGTGTTATTGTACTGTAGGTGTGGAAGTTTCTAACCATTTAGGAAACTCACCAATGTGTCCTGCCCAGGAGAAAGTATGCACTGGGTGTGAGAAGAGGGGTCTTTTTGTTAAAGTGTGCAATTCTAGGAAGAAAAAAAGTAAAGCCAAAGTAGTGAGCAGTGTGAGTGAGCATGATAGGGAGTATGTATCTTCTGAGTCAAGCGATGAGAGCATTGTGTTATGTGTTGAAGCTTCACAAGGTCAACACTGAAGCGAAGTTGAAATCATGCAAATGGAAGCTGGCTCTATCAAAAGACCATATTGCCAGATAATTGTTGGTGAGGTTGGGGTCTACATGATGGCGGATTCTGGATCTCCATTTACATTAATTGGTTTGGATGATTGGAAAAACTTCAGTAATGTGGAACTTAAGAAATCAGTCATTAGACTTCTGGTGTATGGAGGTAAACCAATTGAAGTAATAGGAAAATTTGAGACCACTCTTCTTTTTGAAGGCCATTCTACACTTGCTGTGGTATATGTTGCAAAACATGGTTCATCATTGTTGTTGGGGTGGTTAGTGCAACAGAATTTAGAGATCATCTTAGATCCCAATAGCCCTAAGCAGATTCTGCTTAAAAGAGAATATTCAGGAGTGTGCGAGCTTCAACTTTCTGAGTGGGAGGAAAAATTCCATAAAGTTTTTACAGACTCTCTTGGAAAGTTGGAGGGATTTAAACACAGGATTCAATTAAAGATGGGAGTGAGTCCTGTAGTTCACAAAGTGAGGAGAGCACCTCTTGCTGTTAGAACAGAATTGTGAAAAGAATTAGACAAGCTACAAAGCCAAGACACCATAGAGCCCATAGAGAGTTCTGAATGGTTGTCACCTGTTGTTTTAGCAAGGAAGCCCAATGGAAGTTTGAGAATGTGTGTCAACCTTAGGGATTTAAATTCCAAGATCTGGGTGGATTGCCACTCTCTTCCTAACATAACAGGGATGTTATCATTAATCAAGGGCGTAAAGTGGTTTCCGCTCTTGACATGACCTCTGCGTTCCACCAAATAGTTTTGTATGAGGATTCCCATCACCTTACTTCGTTTGTTACCCAAGAGGGACCTTTCCATTTTAAAAGAATGCCATTCAGTCTTGCATCTGCGTCAGCTGTTTTTCAACGGCTTATGTAAGTTTTATTCAGAGATGTAGATGGCGTTTTATGTTTTCAAGATGATGTGGTGGTATTTGGCAGTGACAAAATTAACCATGACAGAAGATTGGTGCTGGTTCTGAGTGTTCTGGAAAAGAAGGGGATCACCCTTAAGGCAGACAAATGTAAATTTGGTGTACCTGAAGTTAACTATTTGGGCCATAAATTGTCAGCTGTTGGAGTAGAATCCAAAGGAAGTTTAGGCAAGGCAATATTTGAAGCACCTGTTCCCCAAGTGAAGGATCAATTGAGATCATTCATGGGACTGTTGGAATTTTATGTCTGTTTCATTCCTCGTGCAGAAATAACTTACGCTATGTGTCAGTTATTTTTTTTAAAAGAAAGATTTGCATGGAATAATTTGTGAGAGCAGGAGTTTGAGAATATGAAAACACAAATAGTTGATTTCTATTCTTCTGAGACCTTTTGATACTAGAGATCTTAGCATCATCATTACTGACACCATTCAATATGGTTTGGAGGCAGTGTTACTATAAAAACTAAATGGGAGGGAAGAAGTGGGTAGCATTTGCCAATTGTAGTCTCGGGTGCGGAGGCATCATGTTCGGTGGTGGAACGTGAAGCCTTGGCTTGCTGGTGGGGTGTAAACCATTTCCAGCAGTATTCATGGGTCATCCTTTCTAAGGATTACAAACTATATTACACTGATTATTTCACAAGAGAAGCAAGAGAAATCCTCAGCTTGTACAGACTACTTTTATTACCTGTGGGTCACATATGGTATTATGGTATTGCCAGTGATGGGGAAGTGAATGCACATTGTCAAAAAGGAAAATCACAGCACTAATATGTATTCTTAATGTTACTGCTGATGAAAATGTTACTGTGAAAATCATTCAGATAACAGGCTTGATTTACTGACAGTAGCTAGCCATACGGAAACACATATTACAGTCCAGATTATTTGCGTCAGAGCGTGCTTACCACCAATATATACATTGGGCCCTTAATCCTCTATAGTCATTGCAGAGTCTTAAGAATTAATAAACAAAGGTGCCCCAGCTAGAAAGAATGATTGACCAATCAAACAATTCTGCAATTTGTCCTGTAAATTGACTTTAATTATCTCTGGCAGGGAGTAAATATGCCCAAAAAGTGTGAGGATCACTGACCACCTTGTATTTAGAGTCCAAAGGTAGTGAGTCACTCTTCTATCTCTCACCACCTGCACCAATTACCGCATACACAGAAAATTAGAGTCAGTGGTAGAATAGTAAAGGAAAGAAATGGGGACACTGGATTCCACTACCCTGTCATGTCACTTCTGCTGGCCAATTATGTCTGCAGGATGTAGTGGATATCTAAAGGCAAAAAGATATATCTTTAGTAACATGCCATAAAGGATTCTGCACTTATGTTCTTACAGTATATATATATATACCTTAGTTATATCTCTATGGAACGAACTCTCTCTACTTTAATGTGGAACTTGTAATTCCTGAAAACAAAACATACAAAGAATGAGTACCTTCAATGTACATTCAATAACATTTATCTCTATGATTTGAATAAATACCGCAAGCTTCGGGACTATGTGCTCTTTTGTGTAAGATAAGTTATAGTTTCTACATGACTCTTGAATCACTGCAAGATAAATGAAAATATTAATATTCTGCTGTTTTCTAGTTTACTACTTTATGCTTTGACATTCATACATAGCATGAGTAACATAGTCTAGGCTAAATAATCCATTCTCTTCTGTCACAGGATAACTCTTATTAAAATGTAACAAACCCACAATCTTAAAAGACTTCACAGAATTGTTCAAAAATATTTAATGTTCCTTTTTATCAACAATACGACATTTAGAATTACTTTTCTGTATTCCCCACATCGTTCAGTCCAAATACAAAGGAAAGCAAATGGTTCTTGTCAAGGGAAATCCCGAGACCCATGTAGCAAGTTCCTTCCTGCAGCATTGTATCAAGATTGCCTAGCAATGACGCTGTGGGCCATGAGAGGATGTATACCCATATATCCAAGGTGGTCTTAATCTCTCCAGAGAATTCATGGCTTGCTGTGAATTGTAGCTCATTATTGAAACACTGCTGTGTAGTGGTTCTGCACACACAAGCCTCAGTCCTGAGAGTGCCAACACTCTGCAGGGAACACAAGCCTTTCCTTCTGAGAACATAGAATTTACATATATCACACTGCTTTTATTAACATGTTCACAAATATTATTCTTTTTGCATTAATAATTGCGGTTTTGTTTCTATACCTTCCTGAAGCTCACTAAAGCCTTAGCATTATTGTGCATTTGCACGTATTTTAAATGAGCTGCCATTTTGCTATTCTGTGTACATTGACCATTTTATGCCAACTATTCTAGTAAACGTAGCCTCGATTACAGACAGTAGTAGAGTCATCTTTTTGCTTGAGAATCTTGTGTCAGACTTCCAAGATCTTCTTGCATTTTTCCCCACAAGAGCCTGGCACCTGCTCCTTAGCACCTATCTGTAGGTGTCTGGCACATGTCCTACTTCCATTCACTAGAGCTGAGAAAAAGCGTACACATGTTCCACCAAAATGTGTGGATTTTAGCATTAAATGTTCCAACTGACCAGCGGTGTGAAACTCTGGTCAATTGATTTGGTGTTTCTGTCTTTGCTTATTTTATACTTGCTGGTGGCTTTTACATTAAACATGTGTTAGACTTCTATGTGCTAGGCTGAGTCTATTTTCTTTTACACTTCCCTTAAAGAACCTCAGCTCGAGCTGGTTTGGAGTGTCACCCCTCTGTGCTCACCAGTTCCAAAAGTTAAGCAATTTCTCCAATTCCACTTCTTGACAAATGGTATCACAGCGCTGTGTTCACTTGGTATGGCGTATTCATATTGAAGAGGCAAAGATGAAAGATGCTCTGGTTGCGGCTTTTCTCTAGAGACTAATCAGGGTCACACAAACATTTTTAAGGGCAACAAAAATAATAATACTAATCAGGCAGCCCCTTCTAGCAAGGAATTTTCCTTTCTCAATACAAATTGCCGCTCTCTCCATAAGCATAAATCCGATATTTTTGATCTATTGATTAATGAACAACCAGACGCCGTTTTTCTTACGGAGACTTGGCTCCATGAGAGTTCTGGCCCTGATGTTGCTGCTGCCCTACCATCTAACTATGCAATAGTTAGGAAAGATAGAGTTTTTAAGATTGGCGGGGCATTGCCATTATTTTTAAAAAGGACTACCAATGCAAATTTGAAAATTTACCGTTTTTGAATTGTGAGGCAGCCTTATTTAAGCTGGCCCTGACCCCGAAATTCACCTTCTCTGGTATACTTGTTTATCGCCCTCCTGGGCCGTCCGCATCTTGGGCCTCTTCTTTCTCTGGCCTGATAACCCCTCTGATTATGAGTACTGCCAATTTCTCTATTTTGGGTGATTTTAACTTACATCTAGAGGATCCGACATGTAAAATTAGCACTACTCTTATTTCTGATTTGGCAGCACTAAATGTTAACCTACTTAATTCTGGCCCCACGCACGAGGCGGGCCATTTGCTGGACCCTATCTTCTCCAGTCTATTTGGCATTTACTGTTCCCCGGCACTCCCTTTATGCTGGTCTGATCATTTTATTACTAAGTTTTGTCTGAAACCCCCTGAGAATTTTGCACCTACTATTTCCGACTCAGGAACTTTAACTAGGGATTGGAAAAAGCTAGATGCAACTGCTTTAAACAATATTTTGTGCTCCCACATGCCCATTTCTAAACAAATGGTGAATACGCTCTCTGCTTCGGTGCAAAAATGGCTTCTCAATGCCATCGATATTTGTCTCCCTCTTTCTCAAAAAAGGGTTAATAATCATCGTCCTCCTGCACCCTGGTTCACTGAAACTCTGAAAACAGAGAAGGCCAAATGTAAAGTAATGGAACGTAGGTGGAGAAGGAACTATACCCCCAATCCAAAAATATTTATAATACAGCTAAAAAAGTGTATCATAATCTTTGCAGGGCAGCCCGTGCTGAATATGTTACAACTACCATCTCTGATGCCCTAAACTGCTCAAAAACACTGTTTAATATGGTTAAGGAGCTCGCTGGTTCCAAAACCCAATCTAGGCCCCCTTCACTCAATAAACGGCAATGTGAGGATCTGGCTACCTTTTTTGTCCAGAAGGTTGAGAAAATATACCTGGACATAGTGCGTGTGCAGTGTGATAACCCTCCTTCGCTGCAACTTACTAAATTCCCTCTAGGTACCTTCCTCTGTGGACAATATGCATTCTGATCAGGATAGGGCGCCTGACGCACCTTCTAACTATCTGGACACATGGCCCTTGTTAAACGCAGCTACCTTTAAAGAACTTTTAGATAGTGTTAAATCAGGATCACCTAGGGATCCTCTGCCCATCTCCGTGCTCCAGCAGCTGGAGCCGCCATCTCTGCTTGTTGTTATGGACCTTCTGAATGCCTCCTTGCTGGAAGCTACTGTCCCACCAGACTGGAAACACGCTATGGTGCTCCCTCTCCTCAAAAAGGCCAATGCTGACCCCAATTTATCCTCCAACTAGCGGCCCATTTTGCTGTTGCCGGCAGTTTCTAAAATTTTAGAGAAACATATCCAAGCACAGCTCTCTAATTTTGTAGAAACCCAAGTGTTTCTTCATCCCTCTCAATCGGGCTTTAGAGCTGGTTTCTCAACGGAAACTACCCTGTTGGGGGTAACGGAAAGATTGCGCTGTCATCTGGATGCTGGAGACACAGTGGCCCTTATTTTGCTGGACTTAAGCGCAGCATTTGACACGGTGTCTCACACCATGTTAACTAAAACTTTAAGATCATTAGGCATCTGTGGCTCAGCTCTAAACTGGCTCATTTTTTTTCTTACTAATCGCACTTTTCAAGTTTTCTCCCCAACAGCTAGTTCCGATATTCACTCATCACCCCACGGGGTACCTCAGGGCTCCATTCTTAGCCCTTTACTCTTCAATCTATACGTCAGACCTTTAGCTGATGTTGCGGAAGATGCTGGGCTGTCCCTGTTCTCTTATGCAGACGACTCCCAGATCATCTTCTCTCTCTCCATGAAGAGTACGGCCGGGCCATCGCCCCTTCAGCTGGGCCTGAGCAAAATCGCATCATGGATGCAATCAAATTACCTCAAACTCAAGGGTGAGAAAACCGAGGTTTTGATACTTGGGAAAAATAAGGACCTCTGGGGCCCTCAACATTGGCCCTGTGAGATGGGTGCACTTCCTTCACCTTCCTGTCAAGTTCGCAACTTAGGCGGCATCGTCGATGACTCGCTCAGTATGCATCATCAAGCTGTCAAGGTAGCTGCCACATGCTTTACCATTCTGAAGTGGCTAAAAAAGATCATTTGGATGCTACCTGAGTCCACACAGAGAACGGTAGTCCAGGCATTAATCACCTCAAGGCTGGACTACGGCAATGTTCTCTACCTGGGTTCAAACAAGGAGGTGATTCGTAGGTTGCAGAGGGTGCAGAACTCCGCCGCAAGATTACTTTGCCGGGTTCCTAGAGCCACCTCTATCTCTGGCCATCTACGAGACTTGCATTGGCTCAGGGTGGAGAACCAAATCAAGTTCAAAGCCCTGAGCTACATGTTTAAAATTAAAATAGGGGTTGCCCCTCAGTACTTGCAATGTCTGGTCCGTCCATATGTCCCTTCTCGACATCTCCGCTCATCCACTCAAGGGAAATTTTTCGTTCCTAAAATTAGATTATCTCGGATGGGCGGAAGGTCATTTGCATATCTCGGTCCCTCACTTTGGAATGCCCTGCCCATAGCTCTTCGAAATGAAACAAAGTATGTCCAATTTCGCAAATCATTGAAGACTTGGCTTTTTAACTAGTAACCTGTAAGCCGTTCACACAGTCTCTGATCTGCCATGGCGCCGGGAAACCCTTCTTGGGTAGCTGTTGCGCCTTATAAATTTAATAAATAAATAAAATAAATAAAGATTAGCCACAATCAAATTTGAAGCCATAGTAGAAACATTTCTCTCTTCAGTGGGCGACCAAAAACCTCCAGATGCATAGCAATGGTCTTATCAGATTTGTGATAATAACAATGCCGATCTAGTAGTCAGATTCAAATATAGATTGCACTTCTTTAAACAAGAAATTTTAACAATTAAAGAATAATTAGATGATGCTATAATATCAAAAGGTAAACTTCAGAATGTTCTCCAAAACAGACCTGTAAAGTTAATGAAGCCTGCTTTACCAATCCTGAAACCACTGGAGAACCATCAACTGCCTTGATCATCTCAGGCATTTCCTTCATTCTCATAGAAATATTGTTTTTAAGGGCCCATTCCTAGGCAATAAACAATACACACACCCCACTTTCCAGCAGCACTGGGACATTGATTGTTCTCCCAACATAGGTTTTCGAGAGGACTGACAAAAGGAACCGCTGGATGTCAGGGCCACTCTTTGAAGTTCCACTATAAGGAAGCCCTTGTATACTTGTTTCTTTCTCTTTGTCAGAGACTGGATATTTATTCAGTTCCTTCTGACAAATGAAACAAGCACCGACTCTGTGTCCAAGACAACCAAAATGTGAACAGTCCCATCTTCTGCCAGAGTTCTTTCTCGCCTTCTGTTAAAAGACCTCTTGCTGTACCTATAAGCATAGGTTCTTCTGGAGAAGAGGAATGCACATGGCTTTCAGCTTTGCAAATGAGTTGTGTTCTAGAGCACCAAGACCCACTTGAGACTTACTTCTTCAATCAATCAATTAGCATTTGAAGAGCGAGGCACTGTCACCCCTGAAGGTATCTGGGTGCTGAGGTGCGTGGTCTCGGTCGAAAAGCCAGGTCTTGAGGATACGCTGGGAAGAGGGAAGAAACAAGCAGAAAAAGGCAAAACAAAGGGCAGAAAAATGAGCAGAAAAAGCAAAACAGAGCAGAATAGAGCAAAACAGAGGGCAGAAAACGAACAGAAAAGGCATAACAAAGTAAGAAACGAGCAGAGGAGGCACAAACAGAGGGCAGCAGGTAGGCAGGTAGCAGAGGGTAGCGGACTGCGGGCAAGCTGGACAGGAGAACCGTCCCAGGGGGAGCTGGGCAGTGCCTGCTCAATGGGGTCGAACTGCGGTCGCCATTAAGTAGGTCTTGGGGGGGGGAAGGCAGGCCGTTGGGTGGCGGGAGGAGGGAATGGCGGGAAGAGGGAAGAAACGAGCAGAAAAGGGCATAACAGAGGGCAGAAAAACAAGCAAAAAATGCAAAACAGTGCAGAAGAGGGCAAAACAGAGGGCAGAAAAACGAGCAAAAAAGGTGAAACAAAGAGCAGGAAAACAAGCAGAAAACGCAAAACAGAGCAGAAAAGAGCAAAACAAAGGGCAGAAAAATAAGCAGAAAAGGCCCAACGGAGGGCAGAAACTCGAGCAGAAAAGAGCAAGAAACAAGCAGAGAAGGCACTAACAGAGGGCAGCAGGTAGACAGATAACAGAGGGTGGCGGACTGCGGGCAATCTGGACAGGCGAACAGTCGCAGGGGAGCTGGCACAAGGACCTTCTTTTCCAATAATCAATATTCAGGTAACAGTACAGTATCAATACGTTCAGAAAACGAAACTGGACGATAACTACAGATCAACTCATCCTTCATTTTCTCTCTCTAATGTTATTTGTGTCTTTACAAAACCAAGAGATTCCCGCTGCCAACTGATGAAAAATGGTCACATTTGTCAATACATCCTTTCTATCGTGCTCAAAATCTGTCAGAAAGTACTAACTTTGAAGATCCAATGGGTGTAATGCACTCTTCCATCCCTCACTATATTCACCACTGACCACACACAATATGAATGTGATAGGGAAAAGGGATAAGAGGGAAAACAGAGAAACTGACTAGTCCTTTCTGCTGGGCACTGAAGTCTGTAGGTTGAACTGGAAAGCTAAAGTTAAGATGAGATATCATAATTATCTGTCATTAAGGAGTTGCATCTAACCTCAACAGTGAAATGATATTCCTCAAAAATATCTGTGTTGTCCAGTTCCGCCCTCCACATACACTCAGTTGGACAAATTGTTGTGCACATTGGTGCGGGGGGGGGAGACGGAGCAGAGTGGAACTGGACACCCTGAAACTTCTGTGGCGAGAGGGCAGCCCGGGGCTACCTGATCTCGTGTTGTATTATGCTACACAGCTTCAACATGTGGGCCACTGGTTCAACGAAGACCCAAACTGGGAGAAGGCACTGCCAGCGGGAATATATGATCTATATACGTTACCGGAGGTATTCATGATGGGCAGGAAGTTTCCTGACCATCTTTTATATTTACTGCGGCAGTCAGCCAGAGTGTGGTATCGAGTGGTCTTCACAGTCTTGCGAAGAATCCCTTATGCAGAGTACATGCCCCTGTGGGCCCAAGGCCATTCTCCGCAATGTTGAAGGACATATCCTTCGCATGGTGGCCTGAGCGGGCTGCACAAATGCAGGAGATATCTCAATAGTAGGTTTATTTCATTTGAGAAGGAACCATCAGGGGTGGGCCCTGGGTAATTTCTGCAGTATACTTGACTGGCCCACACAGCCCGAGAAATCTGGACCGCATTTTCAGGTGAGCCACAGGAACATGCTATAATGCGACAGTTGGTAGACCTGGCAGGTTGAAGACAGCTAATTACACACTTGCATGAGGCCCTGCTTACAGATAAAGGGGGTGAGACAACACACGCTAAAGACTACTGGAGTGGGTACTGCCTGGATGAGTTGACCGGAGCAGAATGGCAGAAGCCATGTGAACAGGTCCGGCAGGTGTGTCCCTCAATGCTACATTCAAACTTGTTCAGTTCAATTTCTTGCACAGAACATATAAACTCCCAGGAGGCTCTGTAAAATATACCCTGCAACCCCAGCTGCCAATGGCAGGTGCGGTCTGCCCTCAGTGGACATTTTACATGTGGCATGGTCCTGCTGACCGCTGGTGGACTTCTGGGTGGAGGTGATGAGTAAATTTTTGCACATGGTGGGAATAGCTTTGACAGGGACAGTGAAACTGTGTTTATTGGTTATGCTACCGTGGCACAGGGCGACAAAAATAGCCACTCGGATGGTGGCATTCGGGATAGTCCTGGAGAGGTGCTGGATTGCACATCCATTTTGTCAAAACATGACACATATCCTGTCCGCCTTATTACAAGTTCCATAGGATAAAATTCACAGCAGACAAAATATCTGTCATATTTGTGACAGGAGTTACACTTCCACCAAACTCTAAATCAGGTCCTTGGTGATTACTTATATGTGCAGTAACCTTCCTTCTTAAAAGTCAATTAGAAGGTATCATAAGTATCCACGCAAGGGTCTGAAGTCATAACCAAAGGAGGAACCCAAGCCAAATCAGGTCCAGTTGTAGAACTGATTAGATATGTCACATTTAGTCAATCTTGTGTAAATTGTGCAGGATGAAATTAGGGAATCCAAATATTTCCTTAACCTAACAGTGTTTCCTGAAAACAAGGGGTATCTGAAGGTGACGATTGGCATATCAGTAGACCTTAAAACAAAGATCTGTTTTTCAAGTCGCAATCTACTAAAACCTAGGTATAAAGAAAGCCTCTCTAGTTTCCTTCTCAATTGAAAAGGATAACTCCTCCGAATAGCCACGTTGTTCTAATACATATGTGAAAGGTGTCAACTGACTCCTTTAGATGGTCACAAATAGGAACAAGCCACAATGGAGAAAAAAAACCTCCTTGGTAGTTTTGATGGCTCTTAATTGAAATTGAGAGGCAAAAGTAAGGTTGAGGAATAAGGCACCAAAACCTCCCTGAATCAGGGTTAGGAAACAACCTAGCATACATCTCCTGAAGGCCAAAATCCAGAAAAAATCTTGATTGAAAAAAACGGCAAAAATCGGGGACAAAAAGAGTATCAATGGGCGATGAATGTGGCAAAGAATTAGGGAACAAATATGTTGCAGCACATCCTTCTCAAGCCCAAGCCTGCTCATATATGCTTTAGACAAGAAATTACAATGCAGAAAGCTGACTGAGGCAAAGGCCATCTTAGTTTGCAGTCCTCAGGCAGCAAACATTTGAGAAAACCATCTTGTATAGGCACAAATTTAATGTCAAAACCACCTATTGTTCCAAGAAAATAGCATTTTGAAGTAATGGTTTTCAAAGGAAGAACTCCATCTTTGACATTTCTCATGTCTCTGCACCGAACCATCTGACTTCTTTTCTAGGTGCTCTGCATGGCCCATACTGGGTTTGGAGAGACACTGACACTGGTAACACTGAGTGAAGAGAAATTTTCCACTGCACTGTGTACCAGAGGTGTGCTGTTTTCACCTCACATAGTGCGTAGCCCAAGGAACATGCCACTGATGTTAAGTTCTACGATGAATCCTTCTCTGAGATGTAACAGAATGGAGAGTCGTAGACACCCATTTGTCAGCTAGGCAGTATATGTCTGTGATTCAGGACTGACTACTGGAATTGGACATTTGAGAATGTGTGGAATTATGGATTCATCTAGTGTACATGCATGGTGGGTTGTGGGAGTAGATGGCCTTGGTACAAGCACATTGTCACTTGTAACCCACAAAGTTCCCAGACGAAGGTGCCTGATGGCCAATTGTGAGCCCAGGATAATGTGAATTATGGATGCAGAAGTGGTGGTAGATGGGGCATCCAGCATTGGTTCAACAAACTCCATGTGGTTATTTATGGAGTGTGCAGCCAAGGTGGCAGCCTGCCTACAGTAGCAGACAAATCTCTTGAGATTTCGATTCTGATTCGACTTGTTGATGGAGATTTATACTCACGCTCCTCTCCAGCACGTGCTTTGACTGACAATGAAGCACTTGTTAGTAAATGAACAGGTGGTAGAGTAAGCATGTCAACAAATTCATTCAGACATACATGGTATCATGTCGCTTGGGTACAGTACATAGGATAGCTGACATATATTTTGGCACAGAAAATGCATAACCAATATGAGAGTGATCAGCTTCATGGTGTTTGAAATGAGCATGATGTTTGAAATGCCGTCACTGCCTCATGCTTCCATATCCTGAAGATGCTGAGAAAGATTTTCAAATGGGACCCAATTAGCATCTGGAAAACCATCACACACACCCTTGTTACAAGCAAGCTGGACTATAGGTAAAACCTCTATGCCGGGATCAACAAAAAAACTCACCCAAAGGCTGCAGACCATTCAGAACGCAGTGGCCAGAATCACTCTGAATCTCCCATGCAACACTCACATCACATCACACCTGATGGAGCTTCACCTGCTCCCCACACACAGCTGAGCACAATTCAGACTCCTCGCCCCCACTTTTCATGGCACTACATAGCACTGGCCCAGCATACCTCAACAATAGCATCTGCTTTCACAAACCTTCCAGAGACCTCTCGTCCGCACAATCCACGCATATGGAAAACCAGATCCTGCGGTTCTGCCTTCTCCTACATTGCTCCTAAGGCATGGACGGCCTGCCGCTACACATAAGAACCTCCTCCTGACTTCTTGAATTCCACAAGATGCTGAAGCCCTGGTGTAGTGGTCCACAGAAGATACCAAGACACAGATAAGTGTCAAATCCAGCTTTCATACATTAGCTCCCTTAACTCCTTCTCTTTTGAATCCCAACATTCCAACCCACACCACATACTTCTAGAAGACTGAAGCCACAGCCTTCTAAAGCCTCCCAGTCACAAAACCATAACACCTGGCTTTTCGAGTAATTCCACTAGCCCTAGGTTTGACTAGACTCACACTTGCTCAGCCCCAACATACCCTCCCGGATGATAGTGGCGTCTACAAATCTGCATAACATAACAGTGACATTAGAACCTAACATATCTTATCTGCCTGTGACACAAGTGGCATTAATGTGGACATTGGCTTTTGATGTGTGCTGTTCTCTCACTGTACCCACACAGAGTTTTGGACAGAGTTTGTGAACTAGGAAGATGTAGCATTTATAGAAAAAGTGAATTACAAAGCAGAGAACAATTACTACTCTCTGATATTTAAGAGACTACCCAAGTCCTGACTAATGAGTATCTGTGGCATACATATGTTATGTGCTGGTAGTTCACATTGCACTGCATGTGGTAACAGTGCTACTGAGTCCCTTTAGTTAAGATTTTACCTGAACTTCAGTGAAGGAACTGAAGTGCTCCTATATTTGGTCTGGCTCAGGCGCTGGATCAGTGAACAGTAAAGAGATAAATAATGAAATGTAAAATTGGTAGCTATTTGGAGAAATGCCTTTACATTCAGGTGTAAGACTACTTTTGTATCAATGTGTCTGTTGTATTGCATGTGTGGCAGTTAACTGTGTGTCTGATGGACGTGTATGGTGCTTGAGGCATTGAGACATTTTGCAGAGGCAGACATATGTTAGTACCTGGACTAATCTTACCTGGCCCGACCATTGTGGTCTCATTAACTGACAGGCTATGCAGGTGATTGGGGTGTGTTAATGATACAATCCACGCATATGGAAAACCAGATCCTGCGGTTGTGCCTTCTCCTACATTGCTCCTAAGGCATGGACGGCCTGCCGCTACACATAAGAACCTCCTCCTGACTTCTTGAATTCCACAAGATGCTGAAGCCCTGGTGTAGTGGTCCACAGAAGATACCAAGACACAGATAAGTGTCAAATCCAGCTTTCATACATTAGCTCCCTTAACTCCTTCTCTTTTTGAATCCCAACATTCCAACCCACACCACATACTTCTAGAAGACTGAAGCCACAGCCTTCTAAAGCCTCCCAGTCACAAAACCATAACACCTGGCTTTTCGAGTAATTCCACTAGCCCTAGGTTTGACTAGACTCACACTTGCTCAGCCCCAACATACCCTCCCGGATGATAGTGGCGTCTACAAATCTGCATAACATAACAGTGACATTAGAACCTAACATATCTTATCTGCCTGTGACACAAGTGGCATTAATGTGGACATTGGCTTTTGATGTGTGCTGTTCTCTCACTGTACCCACACAGAGTTTTGGACAGAGTTTGTGAACTAGGAAGATGTAGCATTTATAGAAAAAGTGAATTACAAAGCAGAGAACAATTACTACTCTCTGATATTTAAGAGACTACCCAAGTCCTGACTAATGAGTATCTGTGGCATACATATGTTATGTGCTGGTAGTTCACATTGCACTGCATGTGGTAACAGTGCTACTGAGTCCCTTTAGTTAAGATTTTACCTGAACTTCAGTGAAGGAACTGAAGTGCTCCTATATTTGGTCTGGCTCAGGCGCTGGATCAGTGAACAGTAAAGAGATAAATAATGAAATGTAAAATTGGTAGCTATTTGGAGAAATGCCTTTACATTCAGGTGTAAGACTACTTTTGTATCAATGTGTCTGTTGTATTGCATGTGTGGCAGTTAACTGTGTGTCTGATGGACGTGTATGGTGCTTGAGGCATTGAGACATTTTGCAGAGGCAGACATATGTTAGTACCTGGACTAATCTTACCTGGCCCGACCATTGTGGTCTCATTAACTGACAGGCTATGCAGGTGATTGGGGTGTGTTAATGATACACTGCTCCCTGGGGGTGAGTCAGATATGATCTGGACTGCCATCAGTAAGTATACCTCTTTCTCCGCAAAAGTATAGTTGATATACCTACTCTTGTTGCCACTTCTGTTTTTTATCTCCCACTCAATAAATGTTACACCGTAACATTGGTTTGAACAGGCTGTTGACATACAATGCTGATGAAATTAGATATTTAATTAGAGAAGCAGCCAGGTGTGCAAATTGAAGCACATATGAAATTGGAGAAATTACCTGATGAATGTGAAATGGACACCAGATGAATGAAAAATGTGAAACGAAATTACAAAATGGATTTGACTCCTAATGAAATTAGAGAAATGGGATTGATTACTTTGAGGGCTCATATTAAAGATTTCATTGAAAAGACAAGAGACCGGAGTGACTTTTAGAAATACAAAGTAAGATGGAATAGAGGGACAGCGAGTAAAATTAAAGCAAAGGGAGCTGAAGGTAAAGCAGAGGCAGTGGCTAGTGACTCAGAGGTTGGAACTGGAATGGTTTTGAAGTTTCTTTTGAGGGAAGTACATGGAGGGAATCTTGTGCATGGACAAGGTCTGATAATTATGCTTTCACTACAAACTTTCCTAAAGTGCTAGAGGAACCAGGCAGATGGTATGAGGAGGTACATAGGTTGACAAACATATCACAGATTCTGTGGACTGATTTGAAGTCATTATTTGATTTTATGGTTCCTAGTGATTTGTGGGCAGAGTGTAAGGCAGTGTTTAATTGGCCAAATGCAGAACCAGCTAGAGTTGATCCTAATAATACTCCTTCTGAGGTGGTAGCTAATAAATAGTGACAGCTCATTCGCTACTTGAAGATGAGGGTGCCTGAAAAAAAGGATATCAATTGGGTAAAGATTTTGAGAACCTCACATGAGAGTTGTGAAAATCATAAGAAAAAAGTGCAGTGGAATCAATTACCCCGAGAAAGATAATGTCAGTAGTTTCATTTCTGCCTTTGTTATTGGCTTGCGATCAGAGCTTAGTAATCATATACCTCAGATAAATACAGTAGTGGTTATTTTGATGAGAAGCAGAAAAATATAAGAGAAGCTGATGATTGCTCAGACAAAGCAATTTGAGAAGTGCTCTCGGTACTAAATGGGTTCCATTCTGCAATGAATAGGATGAATCAAATTCAGGATGCATCAATAGGAGATGAAATGATGCAAATGCAAGGTGGTGGGAGAGGAATGGTAAACATTGATGGAATGAATGTAAGTGCTGAAATGATTAAAAGAAACATCAGATCCCAATAGCATTCAGGGTGATGATGTTACCGAGATGCAGAAAAATATGATGGTCCCAACTGCTTCAAATTCTAAGCAGGGTATGAAGAACCAGAAATAATGTCAAATGTCAATGCCTTCAACTCTAGTGATGCAGCAAAACATGCAACACTAGATGCCCTATAGGATAGGGGTCCAACAGAATTTATGATGACTCAGCAGGGAGCCATTGACAATGACAGTGCCTGAGGGGGGAGGGGTATTGCTTACTTGAAGCAGTCCAAGAGGTAGACCTAAGTGTCCCAGGGATTGACGGTGACGTGAATGGTCATCCTGTTTCATTTTTTAATTGATACGTGGGCTACCCATTCCACAGTTCGTTCTGTGGAAGGCCCAAACCAACACCTCTTGGTGAAAGAAGTGCAAGTTGTAAGGATTAGTAATAAACAAATTGTTAATCAGACTGTAGCAAATGTCCCAGTTAAAATTGGCCAATTGGAAAATAAACACTAGTTCATTTTATGTGATTCAAGTCCTGCAAATTTGCTGGGAAGGGACTTGTTGTGCAAAAAGAATTGCGTGATTTATTGCACACCGGATAGGGTTGCGGTTGAAACACAAGATGAAGACTTGGGGGCCGATTCCGATCTCGGCCGGTAGGGCTCCGAATCGGATTCGGCTTAACCGGATCCGATTCGGAGCCCTATTTCCCGACCGATTCGTACGCGCGTCCGGACGAGCGAGTACGATGCGAAATCGCCGACCGACTCGTTCGGGCGTCCCAACCGCACCGACCGACTCGCTCGGACACGACTCGCACCGCGCAATGGAGACGTTCCCCGGCCGGGTAAGTACGATGCGTGCCGCGAGCAGTCCGACCGACACGCGCCGTCCGGCTCGAAAGAGCAGTCAGAACCGCTCTTTGGGGGTCTGTGTCGGACCCCCCTGTACGCGTAGCCGCACGAGTCGCACACAGGGGGGACCCATGGGTCCCCCCTACCTGTGCGTGTACGGCGCGAGTCGCTTCGCCGCGTACCCGCTGTAGGGGGCGCCCTTGTTCGCCTCGCACCCATTGAGGCAATGGTAGCCCGCGTACGCGTTGTACGACCGGCTCCCATTGACTTCAATGGGAGTCCGACCGACTCGAGTACGATTGCATACGGACGCATCGTACTCGTTCGGTCGGGCTGCACGGGTCCGATTCGGTCAGAAATCTCTCCGGGTCCGGCTCGGTCGGAGAGATTTCCGGCCCGAATCGGAATCGGCCCCTTGGTGTTTAAAATCAAATCATAAGAGGCCAGAGTTCAGTTATTCCTGGCTTTAACAAAAGATTACCTACCTCTGGATTTAAGACATACTGTCAAGGAAGAGGTATGGGGTTACTCTTGAAAAGAAATTGGATTGATAAAAAGTACTGAGCTAGCCAGTTAAAATAAAAGTGAAACCAAATAAAATTTTCCCTAGAACTAGACAGTATAGCCTTTCAAAGGAAGCAGAAGAGGGAATCAAACCAGTGATTGAAAAAATGATTAAGTAAGGAATCCTCTGGGAGGTACTTGGTAGTCCTTGTAATTCTCCTGTGATGGGAATAAAGATACATAGTTGTAAATGTAGAATTGTGCTACATCTTAGAAAGACATATAAAATGGTCATCCCATGTTGTCCTGTGGTACCGAATCCAGCAGACATTTTGTTTCAAATTCCTTTAGATGCAAAATGGTATACAGTCATTGACTTATGCCAAGTGTTCTTTTCAATCCCTTTGCGTGAAGTGAGCCAGAACCTCTTTGCATTCTAATTTTTGATGACAGTTCTCGTGTGGTGTAGAGTCCCACAAGCGTATAGTGAATGACCTTAAACGTTTACTCAAATTCTGAAGAAAGATCTAGAAAGTCTGAGGTTGCCCTGTAATTCAGTCTTAGTGCAATATATAAATGATTTACTCATTGCATCTAAGACAAAGGAGGACTGTAAACTTGATACAATTGCATTGTTAAACCATCTAGCTGACAGTTGACATAAGGTCTTTGCCACTAAAATGCAGGACTGCAAAAGAGAAGTGATCTATCTCGGACACCAAATTAAAAAGGTGCAAGGAAAGTCGCATTTCTGCAATTCTGAAAATGAGTTCACCAACATCCAGAGCAAGTTTTGGTTGTTTCTTGGAATTATTGGCTACGGTTGTTAGTGGAATACAAACCTTTCCTTGATTGTGAAGCCTTTAGTAAGGCTTACCCATAGTGATATTCAATCTCTGGTATAATTTGACAGAGAATGTACTATAGCATTTAAAATTTTGAAAGAAAGTCTGTGCCGTGTACCAGCATTAGGAATGCCAGACTATATTTTAACAAATTTGTTGTATAATCATGAGAGGACAGGATGTTCATTATCGGTTTTGACCCAAAGACATAGTTGGTGGATACGTGCAATCACCTATCTCTCAGTCATATTGGATCCAATAGCTGTAAGTCTTCCGGGATGTTTTAAATCAGCTGCTTCTCTTTTTGTTGCCATTGAACAAAGTGTAGGAATAGTGATGGGGCATACATTAATTGCATATGTTCCTCACTCAGTTAAAACCTTGTTGACGAGAACAAGAGCACAGCATTTGACCAAGAGTAGTCTGATTCATTATAAGCAAGTCATTTTTGCAGCATAGAGCATTTCATTCAGAAGGTGCAACTCATGGAACCCAGCAACACTGCTTCCTATTTCAGACAGGTTTTGGGAAGGCAAGGAGGGTGACGAAATTGATCATGAACCTTAGCACGACTGCATAGCAGTAACTGAGTTATGCACTAAACCAAGACCAAACATCAAAGAGACCCCCTTGGGAGAGGCTGATCTGCTATTTTTTTTATGTTTCTTGTTTAAGAAACCAATATGGAGCATTGAAAGCTGTCTATGGGGTATGTTCCATATCTGAGGCCATCTCATCTGCCAAATATAACCTCAGCACAGGTGGCAGAATTAGTAGCATTGAGAAGAGCTTGCTGCTTATCAGGAGATTTGAAAGTGACAATCTAAACAGACAGCCAATATGGTTTTAGTGCTGTGTATGACTGCCGTCATCTGTGGTTGCAGTGGGGCTTTATAACATCTTTTGGAGCTCCAATGAAGAATAGTGTTTACATACTGGATTTGTTGGAAGTCATACAGCAGTCAAAGGAGATAGCTGTGGTCAAGTGTATGGCTCACAAGGCTATTAAAGATCTAGTTACACTTGGCATTCGATATGTGTATTAGGTGGCAAAATACTGTGCATTACAAGATGAGACAGTGGTGCAAGAGATTGAGAATGTTGAAACAAGCATATGTTCTATACAAAATGCAGAAAATGTTAATTGTTTTTTCATGAATTTAATTCAGATGTCTTTGAATGAGCTGAGGAATTTGCAGGGGGATGTTTCAGATGAAAAGAAAAAGAAATTGGAAAAATTTGGATACAGGAAAAATTACCAGTATTTGTATGTTAATGTTGAGAACAGATACATCCTCCCGGATGAGATGTTGTATCCAATGGGTAAATTCCTGCATAAACAAAGCCTTGCAGGTACTGGTAGCATGTTGTGCACATATAGAAAGTACTTGAAAAATGCTGGATTTAGAAATGTAGCTGAGGATATATGCACTAGGTGCTTAGTGTACCAAAGGAATAATCAAGGGAGATGGACACTCACAGTGATGAACCACATTGGCAACTCAGAGGGCCCATTTACGAGACTCCAAGCAGATTTTGTAGAGATGCCACAATATAATAGTTTCAAGTTTATGTTGCTCATTGTCTGCTTGTTCTCGAAATGGGTGGAGGCTTATCCCATTCAGAGAGCAGATAGCCTTACAGTTGCCAAACTTTTGTTGAGGGAGTTGAGTCCAAGATCTGACCTTCCTACTTTGTTTGAGGCAGATCGTGATGCCGATTTTATAAATTAAGTTTTGGAAAACATATGCACAGCATTTCAAATTAAGAAAAAGTTCCATTGTAGTTATCATCCTCAATCTTCAGGAGTAGTTGAAAGGACTAATAGCACTCTCATTACCAAACTGGAAAGAGCTTGTACTTCAACTGGTTTGAATTGGCCTGATACAATTCCTTATGTCCTGATGACCATGAGAGGTACTCCTGACACTAAGACTGGTTTATTACCCATTGAGGTGATCACGGATAGGGCAAATGAGGTACAAACACTCCTTCAGGTGCACTAGTTTCAATAACTGATGACATGGTACTAGATTGCTGCAAAGGTCTGGCTGATATGGTGAAATTTGTCTCTCACAGGGTTGCAACAGAAAAGACAAAAGACATTGCTTGTCTCAGCCGCAACACAGGAGATTGGATACTGGTTGAGAAAAACGTTAGGAAAAATTCTCTGGATGAGAGGTGGTGTGGGCCCTTCCAGGTCAGTTTGATGACTACGATGAAATGCGCTGAAGTGCTGCAGTGGATCCATGCTGCTTACACAAAGAGCATGCAACCAGTAGAAGAAGTGGTGAACACAACCACTGAAACAGCTACAAGGCCACAGAGTCAAATATAAACGAGTTGTGCTTGAACTCAAGTTCAAGTTTGCAGCATGGATCCAGGGAGGGGTGGAAATTTTGGAACTGGTGAAGAAAGTCATGAAGAGAAACATGGAATCATAACATTTCAGGTCAGTGAAAGCTCTGATGAAGATCCTGAAAAGCCTAATGTCCAGTTTCCAAACAGTGGTCAGAATGAAGGGCTTTTACCTTGCAAAAGTCAAAAGCATGAGTGGCAGCAAGAAGTAGTCTCTGATCAAAATTATGAGAAATTGCAGATGAAGATTCAAGTTACTCGAACCCCCAGAGGAAGAAAAAAGTTTATAGTAAATCACCCTGACAAGGATGATCAAAGTTTAAGTTTGTTTGCAAGTTCAAACTTAAGCTCAAGTTCTACAGCAGGGAAAGAAACTCTGTCCAAAAACTGTCTTTGAACAAGATGAAGTGGAAGAAGATATCCAGAGAAAAAGTACTTGCAAAAGGAAGCATTGTGAACCAGTTGAAAATTTTGAAAGATCAACCAATTCTCAAACTAGTGGGAGTGAATCGCCTATTGCCAAACGATTAACAAGGAGAAGAATTCCAAGCAGAAAATATGCTTCACCTGAATGGGTATATCTAGCTGTAGTCTCAGAAGAAGAAGAACAAAAAAACAAAATGGAGTTAGAAAGATACAAATCAGTGAACCATTGCCAGTACATGTTTGAGAGTGAATCTGAGAGTGAAGCTGACACAGAAGAACCACCTTGAATTTGTGAAAAGAGATTGTTCAGAGAGAACATATCTAGAGACATTTGCTGAACAAAGATAAAGACTGAAATGCAGAATTGAAATTAACTTTTGACTGAATCGAACTCTTGAAAAGAACCTTAGAAGATTATTTTGAACTTTATGTTTTGATTATTGTTTTAAAGAAATAAGAAGAAAAGAAGAAACTCTGTTATTGTTTTAAGAGATTTTCTGTTGCCTTTGAATTTTTGAAGTATAACCATAATAATTTTGCTTCAATTCGAAGATGGAGTACATTAAATGCTATAAAATTGAAAGGTAAGTAATAATAATAATAATTTTAGTCCATGAAATGCCTTTGTTAAATGTTGCATATTTTGTTCTAAACATCTCCGGATGACAGTGCATGGACAAGATGGATGCTTTCTTAGAAATGGGATTGTGCTTACTTACTCCAATGGGATATGTTTCTAATCATGTTGAATTTACTACTTTAGGAATAAATTAACACGATGTATGAGAACATAAAGAGAATTTAGTTCATGGTTTTTGGGATGATATTAATACTAAAATGATTCACGAATACATAGATATAATTTGGGCCATTGGAATTATGTGATTGTGCTGCCACTTTGTTTTTCGCAGAATTATAGACTTGCCGCATTTGCTACACAATTTATCATTTGCTGCATAATCTGCAGATTTTAACAAGAAAACAATTTTGTTTCTAGCTCTAACAGTTCAAAGGTTACTAAAAAGGCAGCAACACATGTTGCTGCGCAGTAGAAGGCCATTTGCAAAGGTTAACTGGTCACCTTTATGTTGCTTTTTGCTATATTTCGGTGTTAAATTGGTATTAATGAGACGCAACTAAATGCCCAGACAGTGCCGTATTACACTGAATAATTTGCTACTTCTTGCTGCATAATTTACTCAATTCTTCGCATAATTTGGCTGTTTCCTGTTGCATAATTCCAGTGGCTCTGGATATAATGAAGTTTAGAGGGTGTTTTATATGCGCTTACTTTCCTACTTCTGCTAGGGAGGGTACAACGTATATACAGCTTCTGATTTAATATGCTCTTTCCTGTAATGTAAATTTTGTTATATTTAATAATGATGAATTTTCTTTCCCTTTACTTAACTGATTTTAATGTGCCTTTAGAGGATCCACCTATAAAGTTGGATAATTAAGTTGTTATGTATAATATATATGTAAGGGCGATTGCATAATACAAGTATGAACCTAAAATTAATAATCAGGATCATGCATGTATTTTGAGTAAAAAGCATAATTTCTTTAGAGAATATAATGAGAAAGGAGTAAAGATTGTGAGGAATTTGGAAGAATAAATGGCTGCATTAGAGCAGGCGAAGGAACAGGAAGAATTTAGGTGATCAAATTTGCATCCCAGGTTGAGAATGGAGCAGGAACGAAGGGGTGAATTATGCATGGTAAGTCATAGTTCTTTAAAAAGAGGAAAGGCTGATGTTGTAGGAGAAAGTGAGAGTGACACAACCTATGAAGTAAGTGGAAATTATCTACTGGATGGAAAATCAAGTTTGAAAGGGATTTATTGTGTTTACGGGAAACTGCTAATTTTAATTTGCCACGGAATTAAGTTGGGTCTTGTTATTTAGCTTCAGTGTTTCCTAGAGCTTATCATATAAATGATATAGATAGTGAAATTGGTATGAAGCATTGGACAAGTAGTTTTAGATATATTAGGTGCTATAATACCTTCAGTAGGTGTAGCAACGTATAATATGAAAATTTGTCATTTTTCTACTCTTGTAGATAGGCTGGCAGTAGATACAGCAGGATCATTGAGGTAAGTAAATGTAGAAATGATGACTGTAGCACCATGGTAATACAGAATCTCTTAGCATTAGATACCCTCCTGACAAAAAAGAACGGAGTTTGTAAGGGAATAAATGCCAAGAGGTGTTGTATGCATATCCCAGATAACAGTAAGGTTATTCATTCTTTCATTACTAATTTGGCCAATCTCTCGCAAGAGGTTCAATCTTTTGAAGAGCAAAGCTTATGGGAAAATGTAAGCTTCTGGCTGATTTAGTGAGATAGGAAAGGGGTTTGGTAAGGCTGGTGAATGAATAGATAGTGTAGGAGGAAGTACTTTGCGCTTAATTCTAACCCCTGTAATAATCATAATGATTTTTGTAATTGTCTTGATTCTTTTTCTAAAATGTTCTGGAGGTGCGTTTAAAAGGAAAAGGAGTAAGGTGAAGAAGAGATCCGAAAAACATGAGATGAAAGATGTCAAAGATTTTGTCTATAACCAGCTAAAGATGTCAGAAGAGAGATCTAGAAAGAACCAAAGAGTGATGTTGACCGACTAGTAAAGTTATTAATGGGTTTTAGTTATTATAAAATAGTCAGA
Source organism: Calotriton arnoldi (assembly GCA_963921515.1). Taxonomy (NCBI): domain Eukaryota; kingdom Metazoa; phylum Chordata; class Amphibia; order Caudata; family Salamandridae; genus Calotriton; species Calotriton arnoldi. The sequence goes on along the minus strand of CAWUFW010023039.1, from coordinate 21,731 downwards.
GCGGGGCATTTACTAGAGTTTTTTTAAGTTCATAATTTTGGGTGACAAATAATATTTAGCAGTAATGATTTTTATGTTGGGTCCAATACGCAAATTATGAAATAATATGTATGAAGTTAAAACAACTTTAATATAAGGTTTAGAAGTGTGTTTATTAACATGATTTAGTTAGGCCACATTTTGATGAAGCCTCCATGTTGGATAAAATGGATGCTGATGCTATCTCTGTTTCCTTTTCCTGCATTTATCCCCTCTCATCGCTTCTTCTCTTTCTACAGAGTCCGCAAAAGCAAACACAACTGAAATAATGTTTTTTCGGTTATGAATACAAAGTTTATTAGTGAAACTTTTAGTGTACTAGATAGATTGCTAGATTCAAGATTTCTTCCGCTGTGTTTCCTAAGTTTAGCCTTGTCTTGCACGCCCATGAATTGCCTTTGTTAAATGTTACATATTTTGTTGAAAACATATCCAGATGACAAGTGACATGGAAAAGCAGGATGCTTTCTTAGAAATGGGATAGTGCTAAAATATAATATTGCTGATATGAATTACTCTGATTCTCCATGGAACTGATGCATGGAATCATGCCATTCTGAATCTATGCTTTTAGTTAATTTTCTATGCAAGGATTGGGTATAACAACTGTTTGATTTTGGGGGTGAGACAGATTTTTTCCCATTCTTTTAGGGACGTTGTCCAATTATTTCTTGAATTTGCTGCTCATTTGAGACTTAGAATTATTTCTGATTTTTGACTATTCTGTATTAACTGTGCGCTTTGAGCATTCATGGCATTTATCCTGTACCATTTAATTTGAGATTTCTGTAATCAAACCATTCAACTTTTACTATAATCTAGAACTCAGTTACTGAGTGGTCTTTATGACTTATTATGCTACTCTGCTAAACTGGTATTGGGTGGAGTGCCTTTTTACACAAGATCGATTGAGACTGGAACCTCCTGAAGCTAATTGCGGTATTCTGAAATTTTGGGATGATCATGATTATTGGGGTGCAGTCAGAATTATTGGGGTACGGGGTTCCACTTCACAGTAGTATTGGTGATGCTGGTGGTAGTAGTGTTGATCTTAATAGTTTAGGTCATGATGATGGTGGTTAAAGTGGGTGTGGTGATACTACTGGTGAAGCTGGTGGTAGTTGTAGAAGTGTTGATCTTAGCGGTGCTGGTGGTGATGATGGTGCTGGTGGTAAATGTGGGAATGTGGAAATAGTGGTGATAGTCAAGGTGATGATTATGACAACAGTGATGATGATGGTGATAGTTTTGATATTGGACATAAAAGACCTTGTATGCACATTCATATATGCATGCCATAAGTAATCATAAACTCAGTGCTAGAATCTTCCTGTTCCTTCACAGAGAAATCCAAAGTTAAAAAATTGTAAGCAATCCCAAAGCTAAAAAGTTCTAAGGCCAAATCTTCAAGCAATAGGTTAACGTTAATTTTTTCCCGACAAGACTTGGTTTTGAGAATACTTCTCTGTATATAAACTGTCTTTCAGCAAGTGTTCAAGAAAACAATTGTCCTTCCAAAGCAAGTTATGAATCCAAAAATGAGAGTCCTCACTGCAGCACTGTAGGATGATTACCTAGCTAGGATGGTGTGAAATACAAGGGAAGTTATACCTCACAATTTAAGATGGCCACAGCCGTCTCCAATCTTTGCTTTCTGAGAGTTCAAGATTCTTGAAATTTGTATTGAGATTTGTATTTTTGCTGTTGTGTTGTAGCATCGCCTAGCACATCTTGCACAGGCTTGAGGCCTTTTGCCAGGCTTTGAACACTGTCTGTGTTTCTGTGCTTGGAATTCATTCAGCATGCCCAGGTTTGGAGTATTACATCCCAGCACGTGCTGAGCCATTAACGGTAAGCTATGCCTCCTGACCTGCTTTCTGATAGGCTCCGCCAATGCACATTTTCAGCTGTCAGTCAGCTCACTCCCTCGAAGTAGGATAAAGACAGCAGCCCTCCTCCCCCCGCCACCACCCCCAGATTAATCAAGTTTTCCCAGGTTGCTTGATCAGAAACTGGCAAGGGAAAGCGCAAAGAGCTCTCCGGGTCACTGCTGGTGTGAGTCCTTAGGCGGCTGGTCAGATCTTGGCACACTGACTGTAAGTTTCTCTCCCACCTTTTTTCCAAAATTGCAGACAGTCCTTATATATTCCAGCAGTAGATTTCTGTGACCGGTTCTCAACAGTTCTGCACTTTTTATATTATCACGCAAGCTATCCAGCCATGATTTTTGTTACAGGTGTGAGCGGAAAAACAGGGAGGAGTTGGGAGTCTTCTGTTTGGAGCAATTCAAAATATGAGCATAAACACAAGGGAGTCTGCCCCACTTAACGACTATTTAACTTCTGCAGGGAGTGTAGCCTCTCCAAGCGAACCACAGTCAAGGAAGGTGCTGGAGGAAACTCCATAGCTTCAAAAGATACCTCTGTATCTTTTCTTAATGCTCCTCAGTCTTATGCACTACAAAGAAACCTTGGAATGTTGTGGTGGGAGGCCCCTCAATCTACATTTGCTGTCTAGTTCTCCCTCCAATCCTCCATCTTAGATAGCACTAAAGTATTCCTGATAAGAAGTGGAACCTGTTGTGTCACAGCCACATGTCATATGCTTCCCACATGCATCCTTTTCACATCCAATATCATTCATGCAGCATCCATGTCTGACATGGATGGGTGAATGACCCAGTCAAACAGTATGAGGAATGTAAGACACGCTGACAGACAATATGATGGTCTGAGGGACTGTCAGAATTGAAGCTCATGGACAGGTGAAAAGCTTGAGAATATGGTAGGTGGATGGATATTGTTGAGAAAATGAGACACGTGGAAAGTTGGATAAGCACATGGCCCATTAGCAGAGCCAGTCTGTGAGGTACCTGAATTGGTAAACAGTCTGAGAAGCATGGGCCACAGAACCAAACAGTATGAGGAGATTGTGGCAGATAGTGTAGGTAACTTAGTCCACATGACAGACAGTGTCTGAATCTTGGGTCAATGGGCTGAGGTTCCAGAAAACACAGTGTGATACTCTTTTGACACTGTTTTATTTGGCCAATGCAAGAAAAATCAGTGTGTGACAAGCAAACATTCGTATATGTCACGTTCTCCAGTGCCGGTCCTGGAGTGCCTAAATGCATATAGCTGGGTCCGAACTGAGGTGGCGAAGTGAGCTAAAGAATGATGATGGATTCAACCCAGATCTGTGACTGGGGGTGAGTGTCTGAAAAGTTTCAGCGCTCCGTCCATCATCTCCTTGAGTTTGCTTTGTTCGCCCTAAGTTGGCAGGGTATGCCCAGACCTGGGTCCCTTGCTCACTTTGCCACTGGATTCAAGCTAGCCTGGCTGATCAAGGGTGTTACCCAGAAACCGGTCCCAGGATGCTTGTTTCCGGTTCAGGGAAGACCTGGCTTGGCAGTTCGGGCTGGACTGTTCCCATGAGGCACAAGGTCAAGACTGATTTGCATATAGGTGGGTCTGAACTGAGGAGGCGAAGTGAGCTAAAGAATGATGATGGATTCAACCCAGATCTGTGACTGTGGGTGAGTGTCTGAAAAGTTTCAGTGCTCCGTCCATCATCTCCTTGTGTTTGCTTTGTTCGCCCTAAGTTGGCAGGGTATGCCCAGACGTGGGTCCCTTGCTCTCTTTACCACTGGATTCAAGCTAGCCTGGCTGATGAAGGGTGTTACCCAGAAACCGGTCCCAGGATGCTTGTTTCCGGTTCAGGGAAGACCAGGCTTGGCAGTTTGGCCTGGACTGTTCCCATGAGGCACAGGGTCAAGACTGATTTGCATATAGCTGGGTCTGAACTGAGGTGGCGAAGTGAGCTAAAGAATGATAATGGATTCAACCCAGATCTGTGACTGGGGGTGAGTGTCTGAAAAGTTTCAGCGCTCCGTCCATCATTTCCTTGTGTTTGCCTAAATCCATGCCAGATTTGTAGCATATCCACATTTAGATGAATATAGTTATCTTAAAGATCTGGCATGGATCAAGCCCTCCAGGACCGACATTGGAAAACCCTGGTATATATCTTCAAAGCAACTAAAGACAGAGAGCGATATGCAGCATAAATCTGACATTAGGTGGCATGACCATTCCATTTCACATTATCTGTACAGTTCAACCAGCATTTCTGCCCCATCTTCCAGTCCTGGGGTAACACAATATCATTAATCATCATCAATGATACTTCATCTATGTAAATCATTTTGTTTGGCCAAATATATATGCAGCGGACCCCAAATTTCAAAGGGACGTGATGCACAAGGCAACATGGAAGCTTATACCCTGGACAACTCATTGAGCCACTCTTCGAATGGAGGCAACCGATCCCTCCCCCATGCTATGGCAACTCTGCGTTTCCCCATGAGTATGGTAGTTGCTACCAAATTCCAGTATATGTTGGAAACATTCTTCACGTATGCCAGCGGAGTCATTAATGGAGTAAGCTCCAGGTTATTTTCTGTCATAATTTTTCTGCTGCCATAAACTGCTCCCATAACCTACCTCAAGAACAAGGTGATTAGGGAGCAGTGTGAAGCCAAGTGCATGAAGCCCACCTCAGGAGCTGTGCTCCGCCAGGATCATAAACTCTCAATTATATCATATTTGCCTGTGTATAGTATACTCTATGTATGAATTTAAAATGTTTTAACCTGAATTTTCCATTAGGGGACACCTTTTTTGTCTGTTGGCAGCAAAAAAAGCCAATTGAGCCTTCCAGATCTCAAAGCCTCAGTTTTGTGACCAGTTGGATCATTACAGCATTGTAAATTGTTGTGATCATACTGATCTGGTATGGGTTTGCCCCCAATAAAGTAAGTAGTTTCTATTCCTCTGGCTCAACAGACATTGAGGGGAATAGATCTGCCAACCTCATGCCTCAGTCTATAGTTGTCAGCCCAATTAAAGTGGTGCTGGTTTCCCCACACAGATACTCCTGATATGATTTGATTTGCTTTTTTTTATTTGTGAATAAGTCACCCATCATGTAAGTATTCCTGTTGTGTAGTTTTCTAATCACGCCTGGTTCACAAATAGACTCTAAGCTGGGGTTATTGGTCAGCTTAATCTGGGGGGAATAAAACTCCATCGCTCCGCACAACGAGGCCAGACTTGACCAGGCCCACACCAGACATTTCACCATGTGTATTTCTCTAGTGGGCCTGTGGGGATTTTAAATCAAAGCAGCAATCAGGGGCAATGGGTCTGCCAATCCTTTTTCAAGGTTGTAGCACCATCAATGTCTGCTGCTATGGAATCAGTGGTGCACAAACTGCACCTGTGCTATCAAGTAGTACACCTCAAAATTGGGGGTGGAAAATTAGCCCATTCCATATGTCATTTGCATTTTTGTTCAGCTTGCCCTAGGTTGCAAACTAGCTCACGTCATCATTATCATAAGTGTTATCAGTTGCACAAAGAATGATTTATTTAAGGGGTGAGATTTTTGGAACAGGTGCAATAATTTTAGTAACAGCACCAGCTTCATTAGAGCCACTCTTCCAGATACAGACATGGGGAGCCTACTCCATCTCTCTATGAACAATGCTTTTGTGACCTGCTATAGTACCCATTATTTTGTGACCCCTTGACTGAAGCCATAAGAGAATGCTTCCACCATAATAATCATGCTACTATACACATCCACACCAAATGGGAAGCATTTAATTAGTTATCCGAGGCTAGTGTCTGGTTCAAAAGGTGGGGGTTAGGAAGGCATTAGAAAGGGAATCCACCCAACTGGGGGAATCTCTCAGAAGGATGGAAAAAGAGGTGGTGACGGATCCAACCTGCAAGCCAGACTTACTCGTAACCAAAGAAAAATATGACACTGGGGTGGGACGCCTATAGGCTTTTAATTATAAGGAGTACATAGCGACTTCACATTTGGAGGGCAGTAAGGTGGGGCGGTGGCGTGCCTTGCAGGTCTAGGAAGAGAGTGGAGACGGCTCACACAGGAGAACTTATGTAGACACAAGTAGACATTTAGGAGGTATTTGTTCAGAATTACATAGAGGTGTACAGTGGCCAACAGCGTGCGTGCCACGGATGCTTCAATTGATCCTGGGTAGAGGCAATATATCACAAGTATCCAATGTAGCTACAGGAATACTGGGTGGACCAATTACTGAACAAGAGAAACCCCCATTAAGGAACAGGCCTGCAGGAAATCGCATGTGACCGTTAGTCTCCCAGCTGAATTTTATTATACTTACTCCTCCCTGCTTGCTCCAGAACTCGCTGAGATGTATAGGGTGGCTCTGGAAGGGTTAATTCTGCCCAGCCTCCACCATAGAGGCGCTGCTGATTTCTCTTCCCAAACCCCCTAGAGACCCACTAGAAGTTGCCTCTAATAGGCCATTATCTATACTGAATTTAGATTATAAAATACTTAGTAAAGTTCTGGCCCTTCGTCTTTGTCCCTATCTGCCAGATATAGTCCACGATGATCAGAGTGTCTTCATTCCCCGATGCAATACCTTACTCAATATAATAACGGCTCTTTAGGATTCTTGATGAAACCCCTTTACCACAGTACTCAGGAGCTGTGATATTCTCTATTGATTTGCGTAAAGCATTTGACACAATCCAATGGGGGTATATTAGGCCTGTGATGCAACATATGAGGATGGGTTTTGGATGGGACAAATCGATCGCCCTATTGTACATTGGGGATGCGGTGCGCAGTCAGGACGATGCATTGGTTCTGAAGACCTGCGAGGGAGCGATGCGGTGTCCAACGTCGTCACCAAAGCTGCCGCCGACAAGGGATGCAAGGACTTGTGCCGAGAATGCGCCACATAGTGGGAACAATGAGACAGTTCTGAAGGGCTGTGACGCGATGTAGGTCTTTGCGACTGGTCCAATCCACGTAGCAGTGGCAATGCGTTGGTTCCGCTCGGGTTTGCGCCAGACATCGGAGGAGATGCGTTGGTTCTGCTAGATCCACAGAGGCTAATAAAGCACCTTAAGCCCACTTCCAAGGGTCCAGAGCTGGGGTGGCACCACTTTGCAGGGCAGACTCACAGATGGCAGAGTCCAGGTGCACATGGACATTCTTGGGAAAATGAGACATATGGACAGTTGGATAAGCACAAGGCCCATTAACAGAGCCGGTCTGTGAGGTACCTGAATGGGGAAACAGTCCGGGAGCATGGGCCATAGGACCAGACAGTATGAGGAGATTGCAGCAGATAGTGTAAGTATGTTGGAAGCCTGTTATGTCCCTGAGGCATCAGATCAGGAGGTCAGCTAACTAGCCCTCAGAGTTACTATGGTTCTGGAAGGTGGGAGACGCTTCTAGACAGAGTCTTTGAAGTGCACAGAAATCCCTACCTCTCCTTTCCTGGCTCCAAGCTGGCTGAAGTGCCAATGCAGGGTTGTTAGGCCCTTTGTGTGAAGACAGGACGCAGCCTATTCAAGTGTAAGTAGGGTCGTGCCCAGCTCCTCCCTCCCATCCTGCGACTGATGGCCTATCCAGTCACACCTGAACTCCCATTGTGTGTGGCTGTCTAGGAAGAAAGCACAAAGCCCAACTGTCAGCTACCCTCAGGCATGTGACCCAAGACAGGCTGCAGGCACAAGGGATTAAGGGCAGGAAAATGCCAACTTTCTAAAAGTGGCATTTTCAAAATTGCAATGAGAAATCTGACTTTACCATTAAAGAGGGTTTATTATTACAATTTTCATAGATACTAAACATGAGATATCCATCTGCTCCCGATTAGGAATTACAGCTTATTAAAAGTGATAAGGAATTCCCAATGTTATCCTAGGGGAGGGGTAGACCTCACAGTAGTGAAAAACGAATTTGGGACTTTTTCACTACCAGAACATGTAAAACTTAAATGTACATGTCCAACCTTTTACTTACACAGCACCTGCCCTATGGTCTACCTAGGGCCTACAATGGGGTGACATATGTAATAAAAGGGGAATGTAAGACTTGACAAGAGGGGTTAAATGCCAAGTTGACATGATAGTGTAACACTACATTCAGGTTGCAATGGCACGCCTGGGACTTGTTTTAGAGTGCTACTTAAGTGGGTGGCCCAATAAGTGCTGCAGGCCCAGTTGTAGTATTTAATTTACAGTCCCTGGGTATATGATCTGCTACCTACAAGGGACTTAAAAGTAAATGCAATTTGCCAATTCGGTATAAAACAATTTAACCATGTTTTGGGGAGAGAGTACAAGCACTTTAGCACTGGTTAGCAGTTGTAAAGTGCACAGAGTCCTAAGGCCAACAAAAATGAAATCCAGCAAAACTTGGAGTTAAGTAGGCAAAACGTTTGGGGGAAGACCACCCTAAGGATGATAGGTCTATTAGTTACTTCGAGGAGTGCAGACTCAGTTGAGTTTTATAAGACAAAGAAAGGCAGTAGGGCTATAGGGCAGTCGCACTAGTATTTATCCGTATTAGTTCATTAGTTAGACCCAGACACTCAACTGTTTGTGATTCTACCGCCAACGAATCACTACAGAAAACTACTTAGCACATACAGGACAGGAGTGTCTATTATCTACACATGTGTTATCATTGATAATATCATTAATCTTTTTTAGAAACTTCACATTTCCATCATTGATGATGCTCCAGACATCATAATTAATATAGACCAAATATATCAATTATCCAACCCGTAATTACGGGAGTGTACATTAGTAATACACAGGAGTCACGGAATCTTGATGTAAAAATCTTGATTTATTTCTATTCTTTTTGTAGATGTAAACATGAATTCAGCCCAGCCAATGCGTTTCGTCCTAAACGGACTTCATCAGGGTTTTTAAGTAAATGCTCAAAACCAGGTGTATCATCTCTAGTTAGGCTTTGCACTCTGAACTCGGTAGATGGTAGCTGTTGCTTTGGATTCATGAAGAGCAATACAATTGATCATAATGAATTCACTTCTGATGAGGAAGATGGAGGGTTAGAATAAATAAATTGGAGTTGAACGTAGAATATTTGATGACTCATCTTTGATACTATCATCTGGGATCCACTAAATTACAACGCAAAGCCTAACTAGAGATGATACACCTGGTTTTGAGCATTTACTTACAACCCTGATGAAGTCCGTGCTGCTGAAAAAAGCTGAATGGGAACATACAACATATTCCACTGTATGCTCCAGCACTGCCATTGGTTGGCCTTTCCATCAATAGAGTGGGGTTATTTTCGTCACACAGGATTTAGAAATGTACCAGTGTGAACATACTCATGGTTAGCAACTTTTTTGAGTAAGGGAAAGTGAGGGGACTTGATGCTTTGACAGAAGACACTGGGTTGCAGGATTCACAATTTCTGACATACAGGACATTGTTCTGTGCAATTCATAGCTTATGGGGTGGGAGCTAGCTGGAACCGCAATCACATGAAGTGTTACAAATCCTCTTAATGTGTGGGGCGGGGTGGGTGCAGGCTGATATCTTGGCGCGTGTGTAAAGAAAGAATAGGTCACGAATTTCAGAATAAAGAGTGGGATAGGGTCTTAGAACATATACACACAGTACCTCGAAAAACTATATTTCGATACATGCAATTCAGCTATCTCCATAGAACCTACCTCATCCCTGCAGCCTGAACAAAATAGCTGCATTGGAAAATAAAACATGTCCTATATGCGTCCCGGTGGACAGACTTCCTACACATGACATGGTCCTGCCTGATCATCGGTCGCTTATGGTTGCAGGTGATCAGGGACTTGGAACACACATTATATAGCGCCGACCTGCTCCAATTAGAGACATGTCTATTGGGACTTTACCCTAGATCAATAAAGGTGAGAGTGGGCTCCAGGTACCTAGACCTGGGCCTGGCATTATCTAAACACAACACTGCCGTAAACTGGAGATCTCCAGAGAGCCTCCCCACTGTAATTGGAAGAAAGATGTCGAACAGTGGGTGGAGGTGGAAGTAATAGCTCTCCAGACGGACAGAGGAGAGGACTGCATAAAAAGCCCATAGCAGACGACAGGACGGAATTATAAGCCACCTTCGCTGAATCTGGACAAGGCCGGCTTTAGGGCAGCGCGACTGGGGCGGCTTCAGTGGGCGCTGACCTGGGGAGGGGGCGCTGACCTCCGGGAGGGTGGCGCTATGTTTAGCAATAACTTACGATTTAAAAACACCTTCAGCAGAGTTCCTTGTGCATCCAGTTTTCAGGCAGAATTAAAAATGTCAAGATAACTCTTGTGATTAATGCTCCGGCTAGAGAGAGAGATCAAAGTTTTGTCTAGGGGCAGCTTTGACTCGCCATAAAGTAGCATAGAGGGTTAATATGACTGCTGCACAGAACCCGTACTGTCCAGATCACAGATCTGTATTTTATGTGGATAGCTGAGTGGATTACTTCTTTTGTCACAGAAATCCTTTTGTTACCGCAGTTCATAAGATGCAACCATAATATAGAACAGTGACTGTTACGAACTGTCATCAAACAGCTGCATGCAAACTGCATAAAATAGGTTAGGACGTTCTGTTTTTTCCCCCTAGTCTTTTGTTATCTATTCCTAATGTTGCTGAAAAGTGTTTGTTTGGGTAGATAAACATTCTTATTAGTAAAGTCAGCCTATACAAGTGCTTTAAAACAAATTAAATGTATGTGAGTGAGGGGCTATGGAGAGATGAGGGGCACTTTTGCCTGGTGGTCGTAAGGGAATCCGAGGAGGTGGCCATGGGCGGGGGAGGGGGGTAGGGAGGGGCACAAAATTATTGTTGCATCGGGCGCCAAAAGTTCTAAAGCCGGCCCTGAATCTAGCACATCATAGTATGTTCATAGTGCATTCTCAAAAATGAGGGATTAGTGTGTGAGAATTTACTGGGACGTTTTAGGGGAGGACCCAACGACCCTGGCCACTACCAGACCCTGCTGTGAAGACGATGCATGCTTTCTTGATTAGAAAGCCAGCAAAATAAGTAACGGAGGAAACCAGGCAATAGTTTATTTTAAGGTACATTGGAGAAATAATTGTATACAATCCATTACTTAATATAGGGATCTGGAAACAAAAGATCGAATTGTTAACAATTTGATTGAGATAAACATGTACTTACCTTTGTAACCATTGCCATATTGAGTAATTGCTGACATAATACATTTGTAACAAATATAAGGAACATAATTTTTGTTGTAATTAATATATCAGACACTAAATGCCAATAAAAAGACATTGTAAAAAAGGATGCTATGGTGGTAGTGCATTTACTCTAGTTCTCTTTATAATGATGTCTATGTCCCAGTGGTGCTATTTCCCAAATATGTCATGGGATCCCTCTGCCATTTTAGCCGTAATTCCAATGACAGTAGGCTAATAGTAGGCATCAGTTTTGACGTGGACCAGTTATCGTCAGTCCATACCACCTGCGGAAGACTATAATTCCTCTAATAAAAGGGTGTAAATTTGTTTCCGGGTTTACAAACAGTAGGAGATCATCCGTGTACATTGACAGTAGGATTCTGTGGTCCCCGAATTTTATGCCACATGCATATGAGACTCCCTAAACAGGGGCGTAGCCAGTGGCGTAACGAAACATGAGGGGGCCCCCCTGCAAGGTACACGAAGGAGCCCCCCTCCGGACTCAATCAGGAGCTCCCAGGCCAGGTAATGTGCAGAGGGGGCCTCCTGCAGCTCGGGCCACCCACACCCCACTGCGGGGTTTGTAGGGGCCTATGTTATGCCACTGGGCGTAGCATGGTCAGTAAGACTGAGGGGGTGTGAGCTTCAGATTTCCCAACAATCACGCCAGCATATCATGTTAATTATTATATGGGAAGCAGGGCACGAGAGGGGCTTAAGGGTCAAAGGAAAGGGAAAGGAGTGCGTAGTGTGAGGGGTACTTAAAACACAGTATTTTGTAAAATACCCATGTTTAAGACCTTCAAAACACAAGAGTGTGTGTGTTTTTGTCTGAATGTGTATTTAAAAATCCCAGGTGAAATCTGACGGACACCTTACCACACCCAACTGAAAGCTCCTGTACCCAACTATTTACTAAATAATACATTTATTAGGGGGGTGTAACACACTGAAAATCCTGCTGAAGCTTTGCCCCTGTCCCTAAATAATGCTAACACAAAGAGATGATGGACTGAGTGCTGAAACTTTTCAGACACTGACCCCCAGTCACAGATCTGGGTTGAATCCATCATCGTTCTTTAGCTCACTTCGCCACCTCAGTTCAGACCCAGCTATATGCAAATCAGTCTTGACCCTGTGCCTCATGGGAACAGTCCAACCCGAACTGTCAAGCCAGGTCTTCCCTGAACCGGAAACAAGCATCCTGGGACCGGTTTCAGGGTAACACCCCTCTTCAGCCAGGCTAGCTTGAATCCATTGGCAAAGTGAGCAAAGGACCCACGTCTGGGCATACCCTTCCAACTTAGGGCGAACAAAGCAAACACAAAGAGATGATGGACGGAGTGCTGAAACTTTTCAGACACTCACCCCCAGTCACAGATCTGGGTTGAATCCATCATCGTTCTTTAGCTCACTTCGCCACCTCAGTTCAGACCCAGCTATATGCAAACCAGTCTTGACCCTGTGCCTCAAGGGAACAGTCCAGCTCGAACTGCCAAGCCAGGTCTTCCCTGAACCGGAAACAAGCATCCTGGGACCGGTTTCGGGGTAACACCCCTCTTCAGCCAGGCTAGCTTGAATCCAGTGGCAAAGTGAGCAAGCCAGTGGCCCAACCTCCAGAGCAAATAATATTGGAGACAAGGGACGTCCATGCCGCATCCCCTGCGATCGCTGCAGGCACAGACAACCCCACCATTAGCTCCTCATCTGTCTTCCTCAATCCAGTCCTCACAGCTGAGATTTATTCTCCGCCCAACAGAATGTGTTCAACACATCACACAAGGGAGAAACTTACAACATATTTTCCTGTAATGTTCCATGCAGTACCAAATAATTGGAATAAATTAGTAACACAAAATAATCAATCCCTTTCCCCTGGGAAAGGGTGGGTTTCAGGACTGTATCGGGGAAGACCTGTACTCCGAGTAATAAAAGAACCTGGGGGTCGGGACGACCCTCAAAAACACGTGCTGTTTTGTTGATTCTCTTGATCGGACTATAACCTCCGCTGAGCCCGCTCCTTCCGTTTGTAACACAAAAATACATGAACAAATGCCTCCCGCCTTCCTCCTTTATAGGGCTGTCATCGCCAGGTGCACATAGATGGTCCTTGGGAGATCCACGTCACGTCAGCTTTCCTTTCAGTGCCTACATAAGTACCCACCCCGGAACCCACACATCGAGCTCAGGTAGGAGAGACCTGGACGTGGCGTGAAACTCAGGCTGAAAGGCGGACACGGAAGGGCCACTGATAAAGGTAAACTCGGGGTTTCTTATGAGTGAGGCAGTTCTCTTCTGATCGTGTAACTTTCTTGTCAGTAAACCGTCCGGCATGCCCTCGTTTGAATTATGGCGGGAAAAGTACACGCAGGCCGCTCGGTGCAGCTCCTCAACTAGTGCTGGCGGCCTTGTCGGTTCACGTGCGTGCCCCACGCGTGGACAACCATCTTCCCATAGGATGTAAACTAAGGTTACAAAGCTAATCTTGTCCGTCCTTAATTCATGTCTCCTCTTGAAGTCGGTGTACTGCAACAATGCCAATGTAAATGTAACACTGCCCCCTTTAATATTTTCACTCGTGTGCCGACCGTTAAATGCTGTCGCGCGCGGACATTTGATTTTAGTTTCTCGTTCCCCATGTAATTTTTCATGTTTCCGAGTGTACCTTTTTCAAAGACATCCTCGAGAGATGAGGATTAAAATGTGACGTTTGGTTCGTTTCATTTGCAAAGTTTAAAATGCATGTTGTCTCGAGTGTTTCAGCGGAGTCGTGGTGAAACTCTATTGCTAACTCCGGAAATCGAAGCAACAATATGTTCTTTTTGCTAGAATTTAATTTACTGTCTGGAATATATCTAATTGATGTATCTGCAATTTGCAATAATACAGAATGGAGACTTAACCGAAAATTAAGATTCTCTGCCACAGGCAATTTTATTCCATCAGAAAAAAAATCAGTCAGTAAGTACACATTTAAGATTATAAATAATATTTTAATTGGAACGTGCCAGTATTATTTTTGCGCTGGGGAGCAATAAAAGGATATTCCAATCCAAACTGCTGGATAAAACCTGGTTCAAAGAAAAACAGCACTGATTTTCAGTGGTTGTCCTTGTTGGACTTGGCACTTCCTGCAGTCACCCCTAACGTTTTGCCTTCTCCCCTCCTGTTTTCTGAATTTTATTTTTGTTGGCCTTAGGCATTATGCACTTTATCACTGCTAACCAGTGCTAAAGTACTTGCGCTCTCCCCTTTAAGCATGACAAAATTGGCTCACTCACAATTGGCTCATTTTTTAAAATTAAACTTTACTCTATTTTTCCAAATTGGTTTGGGATTTTGCGTGCTGTATAAATACTTCACACAGTGCCTCTAAATTAAGCCTGACTGCTTTTGTGCAAAGCGCCCAGAGGGTTAAGCACGGGTTAATTCAGTGGCATTTGGTTCACCCTGGCAAGTATTGTGGTTGTTGCTTGAGAAGGGTTCACACCCCCCTCAATCAATAACCCAATTTTTTACAGTCCCACTTTTCAAATATTTATTTTGTATAATTTTCTTAAAAATGTTTTAGAAAAGCCTGATAATCTAGGTTACATCTACCCACAAATCTTGTCATTACAGTCCAAATCCCACCTTCACCTATAATCTTGTTCCTACCCTTATCAGATATCTTCCCCAGCCTTGTTCCTACTCGTTTCTCAAAACCATTACAGCATATCTTAACCTGACTCTTCCTAAACCGCACCATTAACCAGAAAGTGGTGAAGCCTTCATCTGGGCCCTAAACCTCAATGCTACCCTAATCATTATCATGGCCTTGGCCTAGCCCTGACCTTGATATTTACCCTGGGCCTTGCACTATCCTGACCCTTTACCCATACATAAACCCTGATCCTAATCATAACCATATCCTTAAGCTTTACACTGGCACTAATTTAACCCTAACTTTGACCCGTGCTCTAAGGCTTACATGTAACCATTTTTGAAAAAGTAAACACCCAGAAATGAAGTACAACTGAAGTTTATTTCATCATAAAAGTAGCGTCCAGAACCAGTATTTAAGGAACACTGGCAATGAAAATGTATGAGGAAGTGGAACTGGCATACACACACACACACACACACACACACACACACACACACCAATAATCTGCCATTCACGCGTGCGCACATATACACACACGACTCAAGCAACGGTGCCAAATGAACCTCTACCATAACTTTAAACCTGAACCCTGATAGCCCCAAACCCGAACTTCTCCTTCACTTTATTATCCAGATTTCGATGAGATTTATTTCTCTGATTTTATGTCACTGAGACAAAGGGAGTTATTTACCTAATATCCCACAATTTAAATTAAATGACGACACTGGAATTAGAACTCAGAACTTTTCGTTACACAAATGATAAATTAGTTACTTGCACGTGACCAAACCTCTTCTAACCTAAAGTACAGAGCATCTTAACTTAGTAGTTGGTTGCCATGTAGGTCGCTCTGTGACGAATGAGTCTCTCTTATGGGAATATATATTTTATACTTTTGACATGTTAGAGCTGCTGTAGATCTCTCACAATGATTTTGGAACTATAGATCACACTATTAGAAAAAGAAGCAGACAAGCCTATATTTCTGGCAAGCATGGACATAGGCACATAAGGCAGGAGCACAGACATTCACATCAGGCTTGCTGAAGCTGCACTAGCCCTACCGACCTTTCACCTCTGTTCACAACCCTCAGTGCCAGGACAGTAAAATGCATGTCCTGGTCTCCAGGATATATATTTCTCTCTCATCAACGCAGCAAAATATTGGATGCTCACGAAAATATAGGGTCAGATCCAGCAAAGACTTTGGGGTCGATTCCGATTCGGGCCGGAAATCTCTCCGACCGAGCCGGACCCGGAGAAATTTCCGACCGAATCGGACCCGTGCAGTCCGACCGAACGAGTCTGATGCATTCGTATGCCACCGGACACGAGTCGGTCGGACTCCCATTGAACTCAATGGGAGCCGGTCGTACAACGCGTACGCGGGCTCCCATTGCCTCAATGGGTGCGAGGCGGACAAGGGCGCCCCCTACAGCGAGTACGCCGCGAAGCGCTTCACGGCGTACACGCACAGGTAGGGGGACCCATGGGTCCCCCTGTGTGCGCCTCGCACGGGTACGCGTACAGGGGGTCCGACACGGACCCCCAAAGTACGGCTCCGACAGCGAGTTCGAGTCGGACGGCGCGAGTCGGTCGGAGCGGTCGAGGTGCGCATCGTACTTACCCGGCCGGAAAACGTCTCCATTGCGCGGTGCGAATCGGGTCCGAGCGAGTCGGTCGGAGCGGTACGATCCGGGTACGAGTCGGTCGGAGCGGTCGGGTCGCCCGGACGAGTCGGTCGGCGAATTCGCATCGTACTCGCTCGGCCGGACCCGCGTACGATTCGGTCGGGAAAAAGGGCTCCGAATCGGATCCGGTAAAGCCGAATCCTATTCGGAGCCCTACCGGCCGAGATCGGAATCGACCCCTTTGTCGCTAAAATGGGATAAGTTGAAGTTGACGTATGGCACCTAGTAAAACAAGCATTGGCAACACCAATATGCCTCTCCAATGGGCAAGAAACTATTGGCTTTGGCAATCGAGTGGTGTGTTTAAAGGGGGGTAGCGGGGCTTGATAGTGGGATCATTTAAAAAAGCGATAGAAAGTGCTGGCTGCTTCATAGTGCTTTTTTTCCTTCTGTTAGAAGGGGAGAGAGGAAACAAAGATGGAGCTGGTGGGGGGAAAAAACAAACGGAGAAGGTTTTAGGTGAGAACAAACAGGGAGGGGTGGGAATAATTAAAACAAGCATTGGCAATGACGATAGGTCTCGCATTTGTAGAGTTAGAGCTATTGGCGCTGTAAATGACAATGTCTTTTACCTGTGTGTTTTGGTGTGGGGTGGAGTGGATGTATGTGGTGTGAATTGGAACTATGTGGGTTGGATTGGAATTATTAGGTGTGGAATTGTGAGGGGTGAAATTGTGTGATGTCGAGTGGATTTGTGTAGTGGAGTTATGTAGCATGGTGGATAGATAGGGGTGAGAGCTGCACAGAATAGATGGACAGGAAGACGGATAGGGATAGGTAGTTTGTACATGAAGTGCTGAACGAACTCCAGACAGAGGAACAGAAAGAGAGTGTAAGAAAGAAGGCGAGAGCAGGCGACAGACACATAAAGAGGGATCGCCTGTCTACGCAGAAGACACCCCAAGAAGAGGAGGGGAGCGTGGGAATGAGGGACAGACACATTGAAAAGGCATGGGAAAGAAACTGTGTTCGAAGACCTGAAGTCAACCACATGAGAGAGGTGGGAAGAGTGTGTGAGAGAGTGAGAGAGAGGGATGAGAGAGAGTGTGAGAGAGAGAGGGACTGGTCACTCTTCCCAAAGAAACCTTATTAACCTCAAAGGAAGGCAGTTGTTCAGAGAGGCAATGCCCACCTACCAGCTGATGGCGGAGCAACGAGTATGGGCACTGTTAGACCTGGCACCATTGGCGTGGGTCTCCCTTCCATTTTTTGCTGTTGCCTCATGTGTTTTTGCTGATTATAGATGCTTTGGGCACTGTGCCACTGCTATTCAGTGCCACAGTGCAATTGCTCCCTATGGTAAATTGATGTATGGATTAGTGACTCCATGATTGGCCTATTTGATTCACTGTCAGACCCTAGTACAGTGCACTGGTTGTGCCCAGGGCTTGTGACTCAAATGCTGCTGGTGGGCTTGCAGCACTGGTTGTGCCACCCACAGAAGCAGCCTGTAAAGTGTGTCTCAGGCCGCCATTGCAGAGCTTGTGTGCAGTCTGGTACTGCCATTTTGACTGGGCAAGTGCACGCACTTGCCAGTCCCTAAACCTTCCCTTTTCTTCATATCAGACACCCCTATGGTAGGCCCAAGGGCAGGGTGCATTGTAAGTATAAGGTAGGACATGCCCTGGTGTGTGTGGCATGTCCTAATAGTGAATTACAGCCATTTTCGTTTTTCACTATTGTAAGGCTACCTGATCCCCATAGGCCAGAATGGGCAGTTTGATTATAACATCTTATAATCCTAACTGACCCAGGGAACATGGTAGAAAAACGAATTTAGTATGCCTGAACTCAGAATGATAAAATACATCTTTTAGTGAAGTTGGTTTTAACATTCTGGGGCCGATTCCGATCTCGGTCGGAGGCGCACCCAATACCATTCGGTCGGGAAAAAAGCCATGCGAATGCCTGTTTCCCGACCGATCCGTACATTATT
The DNA here is from genome assembly GCA_963921515.1 of Calotriton arnoldi. Lineage (NCBI taxonomy): Eukaryota > Metazoa > Chordata > Amphibia > Caudata > Salamandridae > Calotriton > Calotriton arnoldi. The sequence continues at coordinate 3,338 of CAWUFW010023039.1, read as the reverse complement.
CCGAACGAGTAAGTACGATGCGCACACCAGCATAGAATCCGGCCGAGTCGTACTCACCCAATCCAGGTCCTGTTCTCCGACCGAGGCGAATCCGGAAACGCCGAATCGAGTCGCACGGAAGGGAAAATGCAGGCCCGTCCGGCCGGACAAGTACGATGCGCGTTCCGTACGCGCCCGAACCCGTCGCTACGTCCGGCACGTCAAAGCTTCCGGGAGAGGCGCACATAAGCTCCGATTCGCGCCACAACACGATCCACGGCTACGAGGCGAACACGCCAGCGGCGAGGACGACGCGAAGCAACGAGAAAGACGAACGAGACGAACCAACCATGAATCCCTCCGTTCCGATCCTACCAATATTCTACATTTACTACCGGAACAGGCACGGACGCGTACGGCGCAGAAGGTAAGTCAGACACCAACCACAAAAACATACAACACGTACACGACACATCACACACACACAGAGGGATGCAGAATTTACTTACACCAGCAACAGCAGCACCATAGGGGCGGGATGCCCAACACCAATGCCACATATGCACACAGGGGCCTGGATGCGCACCACCACTACCACCCCTACCCAGCGGGGGCTGGATGCCAACCACTACTACCACCCTTAGCCATGGGGGTGCCAGATGCCCACCACTACTACCACCCTTACCCAGGGGGGGCTGGATGCCTATCACTACTACCACCCTTAGCCAGGGGGGCTGGATGCCTACCACTACTACCACCCTTAGCCAGGGGGGTGCCAGATGCCCACCACTACTACCACCCTTACACAGGGGGTGCCACATGCCCACCACCACTACCACCCTTACCCAGGGGGGCTGGATGCCTACCACTACTACCACCCTTAGCCATGGGGGTGCCAGATGCCTACCACTACTACCACCCTTAGCCAGGGGGCTGGATGCCTACCACTACTACCACCCTTAGCCATGGGGGTGCCAGATGCCCACCGCTACTACCACCCTTACCCAGGGGGCTGGATGCCTACCACTACTACCACCCTTAGCCAGGGGGCTGGATGCCTACCACTACTACCACCCTTAGCCTGTGGGGCTGGATGCCTACCACTACTACCACCCTTAGCCATGGGGGTGCCAGATGCCTACCACTACTACCACCCTTACCCAGGGGTGCCAGATGCCCACCACCACTACCACCCTTACCCAGGGGGCTGGATGCCTACCACTACTACCACCCTTAGCCAGGGGGCTGGATGCCTACCACAACTACCACCCTTAGCCAGGGGGCTGGATGCCTACCACTACTACCACCCTTAGCCATGGGGGTGCCAGATGCCTACCACTACTACCACCCTTACCCAGGGGGCTGGATGCCTACCACTACTACCACCCTTACCCAGGGGGGCTGGATGCCTACCACTACTACCACCCTTAGCCATGGGGGTGCCAGATGCCCACCACTACTACCACCCTTACCCAGGGGGGCTGGATGCCTACCATGACTACCACCCTTAGCCAGGGGGGCTGAATGCCTACCACTACTACCACCCTTAGCCATGGGGGTGCCAGATGCCCACCACTACTACCACCCTTACCCAGGGGGTGCCACATGCCCACCACCACTACCACCCTTACCCAGGGTGGGCTGGATGCCTACCACTACTACCACCCTTAGCCATGGGGGTGCCAGATGCCAACCACTACTACCACCCTTAGCCAGGGGGGCTGGATGCCTACCACTACTACCACCCTTAGCCAGGGGGCTGATTGCCTACCACACCTACCACCCTTAGCCAGGGGGCTGGATGCCTACCACTACTACCACCCTTAGCCATGGGGGTGCCAGATGCCTACCACTACTACCACCCTTAGCCAGGGGGGCTGGATGCCTACCACTACTACCACCCTTACCCAGGGGGGGCTGGATGCCTACCACTACTACCACCCTTAGCCATGGGGGTGCCAGATGCCCACCACTACTACCACCCTTACCCAGGGGGCTGGATGCCTACCACGACTACCACCCTTAGCCAGGGGGCTGGATGCCTACCACTACTACCACCCTTAGCCAGGGGGTGCCAGATGCCCACCACTACTACCACCCTTACCCAGGGGGTGCCACATGCCCACCACCACTACCACCCTTACCCAGGGGGCTGGATGCCTACCACAACTACCACCCTTAGCCAGGGGGGCTGGATGCCTACCACTACTACCACCCTTAGCCATGGGGGTGCCAGATGCCTACCACTACTACCACCCTTATCCAGGGGGGCTGGATGCCCACCACTACTACCACCCTTAGCCAGGGGGTGCCAGATGCCTACCACTACTACCACCTCTACCCATGGGGGGCTGGATGCCTGTCACTACTACCACCTCTACCCATGGGGGGCTGGATGCCTACCACCAACACCACCCCCACTCATAGGATGGACAATGCATGACACAATCAGCACACCACAACCTAGGGAATGCAAGAAAAGACATCCCCCAACACCATGACAAGCGTGTGTAGACTGTGTCAAATGCCTACAACACTGAACATGACTTTGAACATACAATGTGACCCCCTATCACATGTGCCACACATATATGTGTGTGGCCCCCACAATGCAAGCAGGCCATGACCATTGTGGCAATGGGGTCCAAAACCCCATCATCACAGTGACCAAAATGTAAGTGTGGGGTCCATAGCTGAAGCACATTTTGAACATTGTGGCAATGGGGTCCAAACCCCCATCATCACAGTGACCAAAATGTAAGTGTGGGGTCCATAGCTGAAGCACATTTTGAACATTGTGGCAATGGGGTCCAAACCCCCATCATCACAGTGACCAAAATGTAAGTGTGGGGTCCATAGCTGAAGCACATTTTGAACATTGTGGCAATGGGGTCCAAACCCCCATCATCACAGTGACCAAAATGTAAGTGTGGGGTCCATAGCTGAAGCACATTTTGAACATTGTGGCAATGGGGTCCAAACCCCCATCATCACAGTGACCAAAAGGTAAGTGTGGGGGCCCATAGCTGAAGCACATTCAGAACATTGTGGCAATGGGGTCTAAACCCCCATCATCACAGTCACCAAAAGGTAAGTGTGGGGCCCATAGCTGAAGCACATTTTGAACATTGTGGCAATGGGGTCCAAACCCCCATCATCACTGTGACCAAAATGCAAGTGTTGACAAAGAAAAAGCTGCAACTGCCAAACTGCATGGATGATTCCTGGTCACAGAACATAAAACACATCAGTGGCAAAGTAGTGCATGTGTCCCATTGCAACATAGATTGGGGGAGGCAATTACTGCAGTGCAAATAAGACATACCTTTGGCCATGTGCAGACAAACAACACCCATGGG
>CAWUFW010023038.1:0-83366 GCA_963921515.1 Calotriton arnoldi | reverse complement strand
AACTTTCATAGATTCCCATGCTTGAATCATTCCCCGTCGTCGAGATGTGAGTCCCCGGTAAATACAAATTAGCCATAGAAACCATTACAAAAGAAGAAACTAGGCCTAGGCCCATTCTAGTTTTGTAACCCATTCACCTCTTTTTTGTAAAAGAGACCAAACAGAATGAACAACCAATCAGATCAGCCTCACCCTGTAGAACCTCCCTGAGAGAACCTCAGAGCCTCAGATTTTTGTAGCCGTGGTGTAAAAGGAATACTAGACTGCCGAAGTCTGAGCTTTCCCAGGGAGGAGGGTGGGTCGCATGGGAATCTATGAAAGTTTCCAATACTGGAGAACCAAAGTTACAGGTAAGTAACTTGTTTTCTTACTCCAGTATTGGAACTTTCATAGATTCCCATGCTTGAATCAGAGTAGCTAGCAGTTATGAGCACATTTTTGTCTCCTTTTTTTTTTTTTTTTAAATACAAGCATCAACATACAAGTGAGAGGAAACCATAACTCTCTGGTACACTTAAAGAATAGCCATGAGTTAACAAGTAAACACACAGTCAAAATGTGCAAAGAGAATAATAAGAAACAACGGCAGGAGGGTAGAAAGGGAAAGCTCACCACTCAATGAAAGAGGTTCCTCAGGACTGCCTGGCCCACAGCTGTGTCACTCTGCGTTGAAGAATCCAGGCAGTAATGCCTTGTAAAAGTATGAGTACTGCTCCAGGTCGCTGCCCTGCAGATATCCCGGATAGGAACTCCGGCGAAGAGGGCTGTTGAAGAAGCCATGGCCCTTGTAGAGTGAGCCCGGGCTCGACCCTCAAGAGGCTTGCCCGCTGCTCGTGACAATATTGGATAGCGCTGACCACCCAACGAGCAATCCCCTGCTTGGAAAGGGGAAAACCCTTACGGGGGCGCTGAAAGAGACAAACAATTGAGGAGACTTCCTGAAGTCTTTAGTACGCTGAAGATAGAACTTTAAGCACCTCTGAATGTCTAGTGAGTGAAGTGCTTTTTCTGCCGGAGTAGAAGGCTGAGGGAAAAAAGCCTTGAGTATAACCGGCTCATTCAAATGAAAGTCTGAGGGTACTTTCGGTATGAATTTTGGGTTAGTCCGGAGAATCACTGCCCCCTTTTTAAATTGTAGAAAAGGTTCCTGAATGGTGAGAGCCTGCAATTCACCCACTCTCCTTGCTGAAGTCAAAGCTAGCAGAAGAGCCACCTTCCAGGAGAGGAATTTCAAGTCCGCCCGGTGAACGGGCTCAAAGGGGTACTTCATGAGCTGGGTGAGAACCAAGTTCAAGTGCCAAAGAGGAGGCGGAGGCTTGACAGGAGGGAAGACTCTAAAAAGGCCTTTGAGAAACTGGTTAACTATCCTTGCTGACCAGAGAGAAGGCCCCGAAGACGTGCGTCTGTAGCGAGAGATGGCGGCAAAATGGACTTTGATGGAGGAGTGAGCCAGCCCTGATTTAGCCAATGACAGAATGTACGGAAGAACCTCATGTGGCTGAGAAGAAAGAGGATCGATACCCTCTTGTTGGCACAAAATGCAGAAGCGCTTCCATTTTAACCGGTACGTCTGGTTTGTACTTGGGGCTCGAGCCTGTGAAAGTACCTCCCTACATTCTTCTGAGAGGGTTAAACCAAGGAACTCTCGGTGCTCAGGAGCCATGCCGACAACTGCAGGGATTGAGGATCAGGGTGCCAGACCTGGCCCTGAGACATTGTGAGCAACGAAGGAATCGGCCGCAGTGGAAGTGGAAGGTCCATGGAGAGGAGATGAAGCTCTGTGAACCAAAACTGTCGAGGCCACGCCGGAGCTATCAAGATCATCTTGCAAGGTTCCGCTTTGAGTTTCCTGAGAAGCCTGGGAATTAGCGGAATGGGGGAAAAGCGTAAACAAATGCGCCTGACCAGGCCATCAAAAGCGCATTCCCCAGTGATCCCGGATGGTGAAGCCTGCTTGCATAAAACCGGCATTTCCTGTTCTCCGAAGTGGCAAAGAGGTCTATGGAGGGCCTGCCCCATAGGTGAAAAACCTCTTCTAGAGTGGACTGGTCCAGTTCCCATTCGTGGCTGACTGATTTCAGTCTGCTCAGTGTGACCGCCTTCTCATTGAGAACACCTGGAAGGTGTTCCGCTTTGAGCGATATCCCCTGCTGGATAGCCCATTCCCAAATCCTCTGGGCTTCCTGCAACAAAGGACGAGATCTGGTGCCGCCTTCCTTGTTTATGTAATGCATGGCCGTGGTATGGTCTGTACGGACCAGAACCGCAGACTGCTGCAGTCGCAGAAGAAAAGCCTGTAATGTCAGACGAATCGCCCTGAGTTCCAGAAGGTTGTAGAAGACGATGTTGGGGTAGCCAACGGCCACTCACATGAAGGTCTTGCAGTACCGCTCCCCAGCCTTCCAGCGAGGCGTCCGTAGTTATTATCTGAGAAGCTGGAACAACCCTGAAGGATAGACCCTGAGACACATTCTCCTCGTTTATCCACCATGATGCGGCGTCTCTCATGGATTTTGTGACGACGACCTTGTCTTTGAAGAATCCGTCGACTTGGCGCCACTGCAAGTCCAGCTCCTCCTGGAGAGGATGCATCCGCAACCTGCAGTGAGGTATTAGAGGGATGCAAGAGGATATTGTCCCTAGGAGGGACTTGTAGAGACGAACTGAAAGATACTGTCTTCTTAACAGCAGATGGGCCATGGACATTAGCTTTCTTTGCCTCTCGAGGGGCGGAGAAGCCTTGTTGAGGGACGTGTCCAGGATGGCTCCCAGGAATCGAGCTGTCCTGGATGGACAGAGATGATTTTTCCACGTTGAGAGTTAGACCGAGACTGTCGAAAAGGCACGTGCACACTCTGACTGCGTCCTTCGCTGCGTGCTTGGTAGGAGCCTTTAGCAGCCAGTCGTCCAGGTAGGGAAAAACCTGAAGCTGTTGCTTCCGTAGAAACGCTGCCACTGGAGCTAACACCTTTGTAAAGATCCGCAGAGCAGATCGGAGTCCGAAAGGCAGGACCTTGAACTGAAAATGGCTCTTGGCTACTGTGAAGCGTAGAAACCTCCTGTGGGCTGGATGGATGGGTACATGAAAGTATGCGTCCTCCAGATCCAGTGTGGCCATAAAATCTCCTGAGTTGAAAAGACGAAGAATGTCCTGCAGAGACACCATCCAAAACGATTGTTTGATGAGATAGGTGTTGAGCTCCCTCAGATCTAGAATAAGGTGCCACTTTTCTAACGTCTTCCTGACCAGAAAGAACCTGGAGTAGAATCCCTCTCCCCGCTGAGAGAGAGGCACCGGCTCTATCGCCCCTTTGAGGAGCATCTGATGGACTTCCAACCGAAGAAGACGTAGATGTTTCGACGTAGTGGCGCGAGGGGGCTTGGATGGTGGAGCATGGACGAATTCCAGAGTATGGCCGCATTGAATGAGGTCGAGCACCCAACGGTCCGATGTTATTTGCTGCCAGTTGTGGAGGTAATTTGATATCCTGCCTCCCACTGATGTAACAGGAGGAGAAGGAACAGTAGGAAGAGCCAGCAAGCCGCTATTGCCGCTTAGAGGAGTCCCTCCCCTGGCGACCTTGTTTCCCTCTGTTACTCGACCTAGAGAAAGAGGAGGATTGATTTTGCCTCTGGTTATAATTAGGTCGGTACGATTGCGAGGTTGATCCGTATGAGGAATACCGTTGTTGCTGGTATCCTCCTCTGTATGTGGCATTACCTCTCCCTCTGGCTCCACGGAAGGGGACCTTGCGGTACTGCAGAGTCCCTAAAGATCTTGCGGTCTCCGTATCCTTTTTAATATCCTGGAGCGCATCGTCAATATGTTTCCCAAAGAGCGCCTCACCATCAAAGGGAAGATCCAGGATCTTGTTCTGAACCTCAGGATGGAACCACGTAGCTCGCAGCCAGCCCTGGCGACGAAGGACAGCAGCGCCCGCAAGGGAGCGGAACGCAGTCGTTGCAATGTCCATTGCACAGTCAATGACTTCCGCCAATGTCATCTCTCCTTCTTGCAAAATCTTCTTTGCCTCTGTCTTTGCGTCTTCCGGTAACTGGTCCAGAAAGGGGGAAAGGTCGCACCACATCTGGCGATCGTATCTACCCAGTATCGCCAAATAAATCGCAGCCCGAACCAACAGACTAGACATGGAAGAGAACCTCTTGCCCGCATTGTCGAGGCACCTGCCCTCTTTATCTGGAGGTGTTGTGAGAGGAGCAGAGGGGTTCCGAGACTTTCTTTGGGCAGCCTGAGAGATGACCGAGTCCGGTTTAGGCTGACTGACCAAAGAGGCGGGGCTATCCTCCGGAGCCTTATACTTTTTCTCACGCCGAGGTAGTACCGGGACTACCATGGCAGGATTCTTCATCACCTTCAATCCTTCATCCCAGACGTGACCAACAATAAGAATAGATCGAACAGCTTTTTTCTAAGGTTCCTTGAAGTAGTAAAGAAAACATTCCGACTGCACTGTGGGCATGGGCAGCTCAAATCTCTTAGCGGCCCTCTCCATTAACTTATGGAAACCCCCTATATCTGCAGGGGGGGAATCCACCGGTGCTGGCGACGGAGAAACCGGATCAGGAATAACATAGTCATCCCACTCTGTGTCTGGGTCAGGTAGAGTGACGTTGCCTTGGTCCTCATCAGGGGTGTCATCCTGAATGAGAGGCACAACAGGTGGTACATCCGGGGCTAGCGGCAGAGGTTGAAGCATTGGCAGTGGCAACTGGGGTGTAACCGGGTGAGCAGGAGGAACAGCTGTAAGTGGCACCACCGCTGGAGCTGGAGGCTGTGTTGAGAATCTCCTCCTATAGTCCACCAGCATAGACTGCAAATCAGCCAGAAGTGATCACGGCATAGAGACCATCTCCTGGTGGTAGTCCCGCTGATAATCCGAGGAAGGATCATATTGCTGTTCTTCCACATATTCGAGATCCGAGTCCGTGTCCTGACATTTGACATGTAGTTGAGAGGGGCTATTCGCATAGCCAAACGGCCCCTCATCTTCTTCAGATTCCTCTTCTTCGAGTAGAAGTGCAGGAGGTAGAGGAGGCACCCTCCTAGGGGAAGTCATGTCCGGTGTAATACGCCGTTTTCTGACTGAAATGGTGACTTTTTCCGTCGTCGATGGGAACGTTGTCGACGAGGTCGTAGACGGGAGCGTCGGCGACTGGAGCGTCGACGACGATGAGAAAACCGTCGACGAAGAAATGGGCATCGACGACGCGGTCGTCGACGAGACCGTCGTCACCACAGCCGACGTCGTCGTCTTTGTCGACGTGGTAGCCGTCAACACCATCCTCGTCGACGTCATCGATGCCATAGATGACGATACAGCGGCCACTGGCGTTGTAGTCGTCGACGCTGAATCTTGAAGGGTCAAAGCCAGCGGTGAAGTAATCACCGTCGACGAGCCCGACGACGGAGGCAACGATTTCACGTGTACCTTTGAAGATTTCGTCGACGGAGTCTTGGTCAACGTCGTCGACGAGTGAGTGTCTTTTACAGGTTTTACCTCAGAAGATAGAGATGAGGGCTTTCTGAAGGTTTTTGGAGCCGCTGGAGGAGACGGTGGAGGAACCGAGCTGGATTTCCTCTGGGATACCGCTCCTGCTGACAGTCCTTCCCTCTCCTTTACACCGTGGTGAGGAGATTCGCCAGGACTATGCCCTCCAGACCTATGAGAGGTCTTTTTTAAGGCCTTACCAGGACGTTCCTTAGAAGGTGAAGGGGAAGCCCTACCCCTTTTCACAGACCTTCTGGAAGATGTAGCAGAGGACGACTCCTCACTGGAGACTGGTTTCTTCCTTGACTTGAGCTTCTGGAGCCAGATCAGGCGATGCCCCTCACGGTCTCGCAGCGTCTTTGTGGAAAAAGTGCGGCATATTTTGCAGTCTGTTGCCTTATGGTCCGGGTACAGACAGTAAATACAGTCTTTATGACTGTCCGCCACATACAACCTCTTCTTAGCACAAGTGGCACAAGCTTTGAAGAGGGCCTTCTTCTCCTTATCAGACATTCTGACAAAAATCCCAAGCAGGTCTTGAAGAAAATAGCTGAAAAACTGTAGAAACAGGAAAAAACTGAGCAGAGCTCAGTGGAGACTACCTTGCACAACGTGCGGTAGAAAATCTGAGGCTCTGAGTCCTCTCAGGGAGGTTCTACAGGGTGAGGCTGATCTGATTGGTTGCTCATTCTGTTTGGTCTCTTTTACAAAAAGAGGTGAATGGGTTACAAAACTAGAATGGGCCTAGGCCTAGTTTCTTCTTTTGTAATGGTTTCTATGGCTAATTTGTATTTACCGGGGACTCCCATCTCGACGACGGGGAATGATTCAAGCATGGGAATCTATGAAAGTTCCAATACTGGAGTAAAGGCCATTCTGCCCATAGGACAGAATGGGGGAGACTGGGTATGGTGTTTTGTTAGCCTAGTTTCCTATAAGTTTATAATGGAGAGGTGAAGTTTAGTATGTATGAAATCACAGTGTCATAACACATCTTTCTATGAAAGTGGTTTTGTCACTGTGTGCTCAGAACCCACTCTTTTAGAAAGTGGCTGAGTTTTGTGCTTTAAGCATTTCTGTGTGTCTCTGCTGAATGTGGATTGACTGTCTGGATCTGAGATGGGAGGGGGTGAGATGGCACCTGGCTGACCTGCATCTGGAGAGTATGCGAGGAGAAACCCCGGGAGGTGAAGAGGCCTGGGTTGCAGCTATAAAACAATTGACCCATCTCCTGCTGAGTGATTAAGGGTCCAGACCAACAGTATCAAAGGGAGAAAGGTGACACTGGGAGGGAGACACCCAGAACTGATTTAGGCAGGGGTCAGGGACCCCTGAGCACAACGAACTTCAAAGACATGAAGGGGTATAACTAAAAGAACTGAAACCCCTAGAATTTGGTGTAATTTTGAATGGCGAAATGGACAGGTCGAGTCTGCAAAGGCTTTGACCTCTTTCGTGGTCAAGAAGAACCTCTGCCAAGGAAGAAGTTGCTGAAGAGACTGCTGGATAGGACTGACCCTTGCTTCGTGATCTGGGGCTGGCCTGCAGTTTGTAGCTTTTACTAAGGAAGAGACTGAAGGGACATTGCAGTGGGTGGTGTGTCCCCCTTCTTGAACAGGACTGTGCTGTGTCCTGAACCCCAAGGGCCCGAGGTGAGCTGCCTCCCTGTTTGGAAACACAGGAACATAAAAGTTTCCGGAGAAGTCCCAAGCAACGCGGTGTGCGCGTGCTTTTGCAGCGTGAGACCCTCAGAAGTTGTGCCTTGTGATCATGGGCACGCAGGAGTAAACTGAGTCTCGGACGCGCAGGGTGCGTGTCGTGGTGCAAGCCGAGGCGTTGGTGAGGAGCGCCTGGTCGTTGTGTGCACCGGGAGACGAGGTGAGACTCGGACACGCAGGGTGCGTGTCGTGGTGTAAGCCGAGGCGTTGGTGAGGAGCGCCTGGTCGTTGTAAGCACCGGGAAAAGAAGTGAGTCTCGGACGCGCAGGGTGCGTGTCGTGGTGCAAGCCAAGGCGTTGGTGAAGAGCGCCTGGTCGTTGTGTGCACCGAGAGAAGAGGTGAGACTCGGACGCGCAGGGTACGTGTCGTGGTGCAAGCCGAGGCGTTGGTGAAGAGCGCCTGGTCGTTGTGTGCACCGGGAGAAGAGGTGAGACTCGGACACGCAGGGTGCGTGTCGAGGTGCAAGCCGAGGCGTGGTGACGATCGCCTGGTCATCGTGTGCACCAGAGAAGAGGCGAGTCTCGGACGCTCAGAGTGCGTGTCGCGGTGCAACCAGAGGCGCTGGTGAGGAGTGCCTGGGTAGCGTGTGCACCGAAATTGAAGTAAGTCTCCACAAGTGCTGAGGGCAGGTCTCGGTGTCCACTGAGACCGCCGGAAGGAGGGCCAGGTCATTGGGCCCTCGGAGTGCAACAGTAGCGGCCCGGACCGGCAGTCCCAGAGGAGCGGAGTCGCCGGCCCAAGCTCGCCGTGCCCATTGACGGAGTTCTGCATCAAAGCCCAAGTCGCTGAAGGAGGGGAGGAGAGTGGGGTCGCGCCCCCCCAGGTAACGTGGATCACCACCTGGGGTGGGGTGCGGGCTCGGAGGGACACTCTCTCGGCCTCTCGCTCCTGGCAGCTGCGTGAGCCTGGTGCTTCGGCCTGGATCAAGGCCCGTGCTGGCCCAAGGAGGGGCAGTACTGGGGCCGGATTGAGAAGCGGTACTTTTGTGTCATCATTGATCCATGTCGGGGGCAACTGTTAACGGAGCACCTAGACTGTTGTATTACACTTTGCATTATTGCTGCTAACGAACTATCGAACTGTCGTATGACGCCTGACTCTATTTGTGCCTGACGAACTACATGCTGGGTGCGCTACGCACTGCGTTATTTTCCCTTGCAGAGTACATGATTGTAAGCGTGGCGCTTTGCATTACTTCTTCATCGCACAGTACATGATTGTAGCATGACGCATTGCTTTGTTTCTTCCTTGCACAGGGCATGCTGGTGGTGATACGCATTGCATTATTCCTTCTATTGCAAAGTACATGACTGTGGCGCTACTTATGGCATTGTTTCTCTATTGCAGTTCAGGAGTATATCGTTACGCATTGCAGTATTTCGTTTCTTTTGCAACGTGTGTGATTCTAGCAATACGACCTACCTAACCTTTTGGAAACGGTTAGAAGTCAGCTTAACTGTTGGTTAGAAGCGGTGATTGGGATTAGAACCTACCAATCCACCGGAAGAAATACTACCCATTATTATATGTTGGTTTTGTATCGTGTGGTCATATCGTATATCTTCTTGTATAAAGATTATACTCGTTTTATAAAAACTCGTGTGGAGTCTATTCGTGGTGACATCATTGGGTTGCTGTGAGTGTGGTTGCACATACTGTACACTCGTGCCTTGGAGATAAGCCTAAGCGATACAAAAGGGGATGATGGACGGAACGTTTGAGCCAATCAAACACTCACCCCCAGTCAACTGATCTGGGTTTAATCCATCATCATTCTTTAGCTCACTCCACCACCCCAGTTCAGACATGGCCATATGCAAATCAGTCTGACCCTGTGCCTCATGGGAACAGTCCAGCCCGAACTGCCAAGCCATATCTTCCCTGGACCGGAAACAAGCATCCTAGGACCGGTTTCTGGCATTTCAGCCGTCATCAGCCAGGCTTGCTTGAATCCAGTGGCAAAGTGAGCAAGGGACCCACGTCTGGGCATACCCCCGCCAACTTAGGGGCGACCAAAGCGATACAAAAGGGGATGATGGACGGAACGTTTGAGCCAATCAAACACTCACCCCCAGTCAACTGATCTGGGTTTAATCCATCATCATTCTTTAGCTCACTCCACCACCCCAGTTCAGACATGGCCATATGCAAATCAGTCTGACCCTGTGCCTCATGGGAACAGTCCAGCCCGAACTGCCAAGCCATGTCTTCCCTGGACCGGAAACAAGCATCCTAGGACCGGTTTCTGGCATTTCAGCCGTCATCAGCCAGGCTTGCTTGAATCCAGTGGCAAAGTGAGCAAGGGACCCACGTCTGGGCATACCCCCGCCAACTTAGGGCGACCAAAGCGATACAAAAGGGGATGATGGACGGAACGTTTGAGCCAATCAAACACTCACCCCCAGTCAACTGATCTGGGTTTAATCCATCATCATTCTTTAGCTCACTCCACCACCCCAGTTCAGACATGGCCATATGCAAATCAGTCTGACCCTGTGCCTCATGGGAACAGTCCAGCCCGAACTGCCAAGCCATGTCTTCCCTGGACCGGAAACAAGCATCCTAGGACCGGTTTCTGGCATTTCAGCCGTCATCAGCCAGGCTTGCTTGAATCCAGTGGCAAAGTGAAGAAGGGACCCACGTCTGGGCATACCCCGCCAACTTAGGGCGACCAAAGCGATACAAAAGGGGATGATGGACGGAACGCTTGAGCCAATCAAACACTCACCCCCAGTCAACTGATGTGGGTTTAATCCATCATCATTCTTTAGCTCACTCCACCACCCCAGTTCAGACATGGCCATATGCAAATCAGTCTGACCCTGTGCCTCATGGGAACAGTCCAGCCCGAACTGCCAAGCCATGTCTTCCCTGGACCGGAAACAAGCATCCTAGGACCGGTTTCTGGCATTCCAGCCGTCATCAGCCAGGCTTGCTTGAATCCAGTGGCAAAGTGAGCAAGGGACCCACGTCTGGGCATACCCCCGCCAACTTAGGGCGACCAAAGCGATACAAAAGGGGATGATGGACGGAACGTTTGAGCCAATCAAACACTCACCCCCAGTCAACTGATCTGGGTTTAATCCATCATCATTCTTTAGCTCACTCCACCACCCCAGTTCAGACATGGCCATATGCAAATCAGTCTGACCCTGTGCCTCATGGGAACAGTCCAGCCCGAACTGCCAAGCCATGTCTTCCCTGGACCGGAAACAAGCATCCTAGGACCGGTTTCTGGCATTTCAGCCGTCATCAGCCAGGCTTGCTTGAATCCAGTGGCAAAGTGAGCAAGGGACCCACGTCTGGGCATACCCCCGCCAACTTAGGGCGACCAAAGCGATACAAAAGGGGATGATGGACGGAACGTTTGAGCCAATCAAACACTCACCCCCAGTCAACTGATCTGGGTTTAATCCATCATCATTCTTTAGCTCACTCCACCACCCCAGTTCAGACATGGCCATATGCAAATCAGTCTGACCCTGTGCCTCATGGGAACAGTCCAGCCCGAACTGCCAAGCCATGTCTTCCCTGGACCGGAAACAAGCATCCTAGGACCGGTTTCTGGCATTTCAGCCGTCATCAGCCAGGCTTGCTTGAATCCAGTGGCAAAGTGAGCAAGGGACCCACGTCTGGGCATACCCCCGCCAACTTAGGGCGACCAAAGCGATACAAAAGGGGATGATGGACGGAACGTTTGAGCCAATCAAACACTCACCCCCAGTCAACTGATCTGGGTTTAATCCATCATCATTCTTTAGCTCACTCCACCACCTCAGTTCAGACATGGCCATATGCAAATCAGTCTGACCCTGTGCCTCATGGGAACAGTCCAGCCCGAACTGCCAAGCCATGTCTTCCCTGGACCGGAAACAAGCATCCTAGGACCGGTTTCTGGCATTTCAGCCGTCATCAGCCAGGCTTGCTTGAATCCAGTGGCAAAGTGAGCAAGGGACCCACGTCTGGGCATACCCCCGCCAACTTAGGGCGACCAAAGCGATACAAAAGGGGATGATGGACGGAACGTTTGAGCCAATCAAACACTCACCCCCAGTCAACTGATCTGGGTTTAATCCATCATCATTCTTTAGCTCACTCCACCACCCCAGTTCAGACATGGCCATATGCAAATCAGTCTGACCCTGTGCCTCATGGGAACAGTCCAGCCCGAACTGCCAAGCCATGTCTTCCCTGGACCGGAAACAAGCATCCTAGGACCGGTTTCTGGCATTTCAGCCGTCATCAGCCAGGCTTGCTTGAGATAAGCCTGGCTGCTCATGCCAAGCTACTAAGGGGGTGAGCAGGGCTATCTCAGACGGTGTCCTTACTTAGCCTAACGTTGAAACAAGGGGTCCGGATCTCGCACCTGGCAACAGCGGTGTGGGACAGGGACTCCCGCCTCCAGCATTTGGTGGCGGCGGTGAGGGATAAGGACCCCCACTTCCAACAGGGTGAGTGTCTGAAAAGTTTCAGCACTCCGTGCATCATCTCCTTGTGTTTGTATTATTGTCTATTACCAGAAGAATTTATTTTTCTAGAGTGTTAGATATTTGGAGGCATAGTTTTTCTTTTTTGATACCTTCAATCATATTGAAGTTTTGGCTCTGCTTTTGTTGAGGTTGTTAAGGCCATTTTGGATGCTGGACTTTGTCAGAAAAAACAATGCTCCTTTGATCTGTATTGTGTATAAAATTTCTTCTGCTCCTCAAGACAAACAGCCTTTAGGGCCTCGACTTTGTTTTTCATCTGAAGCATTTCCCCTTAAGTTGGCTGACCAAAAAGAGTTGAACCATAACAAAGGAGGTTAGATGTTTTTAATTGAGCCTCTGTTTAGAAAAAGGGCAGCCTAACCCAGGAAGATCTCCTTAAAGAGATACCGTAACCTGAAGCAGAGAGTTCTGGCCAGTGCACAGGGGCACTAGTCCCTGGGTCTGAGACTAGGTAGCCTTCATTAACCATTTCCAAGACAAGAAGTCTTGTGGCCAATGTTTTGGCAAGTCTCCCATAAAAGACTTCATGTCGTCCCAAATCTCTTTGTGGTAAATCCCAAGAAGTGATGTTTCACTTGCATATTTTTAGACGAGATATTGCAATCCCACACATCTTCCTGCCAGTTGTATCAATTCTTTTGCTCTCTCTCTCTCTCTCTGGGGTGGGGGACAACAGACTCTGGTGCTGAAGGGTGACTTTGCTTAACCTCCATTAGTATTATGGAGTCTTGCTTTAGGTGTGATCTAAGAAAAGCAGGATCATGTTGGAAGGTTTGCATTTTTTCAGTACATGTGGTGTTACTGCCTATACTGTAGCGGGATTCATACGTTTTTCTACTGCGGTTTCCAATAGCACTGGAACTAGCAGTAAAAGAGGTTTAAGAGCTGCTCTAAGCTGATGCATTACTAAAATCACAGATACTGATGGTTTAGGTGTTTCCGAAGAAATAATCAGTTTTATTGCTCCTCTTGCTAGGACATCTTGAGCATTGATCATGTCATCAACTGGTAATACTCGAGATGGTGAATGTGCAGGAGATGTTGGGGTACAAAATGTCACACCAGTATCAGTGTAATGAAATTGTGACCTTGTATGAGATCTTGTACCTCAAGACAAAGGAGAGCTGTGAGGTGCAGTTTGTCTACTCCTTTGTGTGGAGTTGGAGATTTCCACTTTCTTAATGGTGACAAAGAAGTCGCCATAGACGTTTGTCTTGGTGACGAGAGCTTTAATGGTGACAAAGGAGTCTGTACCGGTTCCTCAAATTAGACTATTGGAGTTAGGTCTAGTGATGATGCTTGATTAAAGAGAGTAGAAGTTGATTGTGATTCCTCGCTGTGACTTTTTCTAGACTGTGCATGATCATCTACTGGTGAGGATCTTGCAGCTTGTTAGATTGTGGAATAGATCATTGGCACCACAGAATGTGACATATGCCATGCCTTTGAAACTTGTGAAAGTGACATAGACAGTTTTTGTTTTTTCGATACTGATGGTTAAATGGTCGATGGTGAAGGGCTTCTCTTTAACTGCAGCCGACGGCGTGCAATGTGTCATCGGTAACGACCGAGTGTGTCAGCGACTGGTGTGTTCTTCACGTTAAAGAATGATGCCATTGAGCTTTTGATGTCAACTACATGAGTGTCCATGTTGTAAGGTCGATTCTTCCCTCAACGGTAAGTAGGCCGGCATCAATGGTCTCAACGGCGTAGTCGGTGATCAGAAACTGGGCTGAAGTAAATGGGCACCCAGAAAACCAATAAGTACTTTTGGTCTATGGTTACCACCGGGCAACAAAATGTATATTTTTCATGAGATAATGGTGGAAGATTTTGAAAACATTATCAAGAAATCACACAAAAGGATTAGAACTACCATGAATATGAAAGAATGGAAGGCACTGAATGATTTACTCAAAGATGACTCTATAATTATCAAAGCTTCCGACAAGATAAGTTACATAGGCTGATAGACAAATATATGTACATGAAAGAAGCTTACAGAAAACCCAATCTACCAGAACGTTATGAGAAACCTAAAACTAATCCAAAACGTGAACTATCTGAAAAAAAGGTCAAGATGCCCCTGGAATGGAAAGATGAAGTCATACTAGAAACTTTCGAATATAAATTCTTTGAAAATGAGCATCTGGTAACCCCCACCATCTACTCCTTATCTAAAGTTCATAAATGCCTCGAAACTCAATCTGGCAGACCAACAACAAGCTAAATAGGCTCACTTTTAGAAAACCCCTCAAGATTTTTGTACCCGTCCTTTGTGACTATGAGGCAAAACTGTCCTCCTGCTTAAAGGATACATTGGATTCCCTCACCAAAACAAACAACATACCATGGTAACAACATACCATTGTATCCATTCCTTTCCATGGTAACGCATTATGTGACATTATTGCATAACTCCATCTAGCAAGAAAAGGGAATCAAGGCATGCAAGTACTTCCTTTGAGATCCATCGGCTTCTTGAAGAACAAGTTACTTACCTTCAGTAACACCTTATCTGGTAGAGACTCTATCTTGCCACAGCTTCCTTACCTTAGAATTATCACCAGATGTCAGACTGGAACCAAAAATCTTTGAGCAGTACCCCTATACGCCGGTAAGTGGAATAGTTCGGCTCTGTGTATGCTGCGTCTGCGCCTGAAATCAGTTCTTTTTTTTCTGCGTCAACCAGAGCAGATCCCGAGAGAGCTACACACAGTCAATTTTTGACTGACCTTTTTTTGACTTTTTGTTGAGATTTCTTTGAGAAAATATTTTCTCCTGGTATTTGGGATGCCCTCTGAAAACCTGTGGATTTCAAACTGTGTGATGCCTGTCACCAGCAGACGTCTGTGACAGAACCAAACTTGGTTTGTCTGTGGTGCTTGGAGCAGGACCACGACTTCAAGGCCTGTGAGGACTGCCAACATATAAAAGAATATTGCAACATTCTAGGGCAGTGAAGAATAATGACATAATGTACCCATTAATTGGGGTGGAGGGTGTAGTGTGGGGCTTGGTGCAAATTCAGGAGGGAATAGGATAAAAGCTGGCCCATTGGAATTTATGATTAACATTAACATTCCTATGAAAAAAACATGCCTCGTGCCAGTATGCTCCTTTAATGTTGCCCATTATAGCATAAAGTAAATTGTGCAGCATACACATAATAAGCCATATCAATGGCCTTTAATATTTAGATTTATTAACACACATTACCTGTGTGTTGCAAGTATCAAATCACTATAAGACTTCATCTTTTCATAATTTTTTTATATACAACTTAACTGCTGCTGCATTACATGAAGTATATATTTGACAAAACCTGGCCCTGTGACCAAGAATCACATAAAAACATTTCCGGTGGCCTCAGGGGACCAGCAATGTTCTGCTACTGCACAGCTGTATATAAGTGTTTTCATTGAGTACAACAATTTATGTTCTTTTCTTCTTTCTTTGGATCATCTAGTTACTCCTGCTGGAATCCCCCCGCCCCCGAGGCCCCTCCAAGCAGGAATAAACATCTCAGCTGCACCTTTTGAAAACAGAGTTAATTGCGGCTGAGTACCGCCTGCTCAACCTCAGAAAATTGGAGGAGGAGGCTGCCTCTGGTCACCAACCAGCAGGACTCCAGTAGCGTCATCGACACAGGCAGTCAAGCTTCCCATTCCCCATGGCGCTCCTGCGCAACATCTACATCTGCCCTTCTCCAAAAAATAGCGAGGGCCATAGAGGAAGTAAGGAAGGGCCAGCAGGCCCTTTCAAGACAAATGGAGGATGTGGAGGTCCGTTTTTTATAGGGAAGGGATAGAACTTTTATTGCAGGAGTTGAGAGTGGGAAGACTTGGGCGTCGACTTTTAGGCTTTTAGGGTGTTGGACTTTTAAAGTTTTTTATGGTGAGGGCTGAGCCTGTTGCCAGGACAACTGGGAACAGGGTTGAACTTGTTTTGGATGTTTTTCACGTTTTTAGGGTGAGGAGGAGGTGAGAGTATATTTTTGTTTCTTAATAATTAGTGTAGTGTCTTGTATATATTTGTATAGCAGGACCCTTCTGGTCCCCGAAGGACTCCATAGCATGGGATAAGCGTTGTGGTGTTTCTAGGTATGGTTAAATAAAGTTGGTGAAGCATTGGAAATCAGTTAATGGTTGCACTCTTAAGAATAACAACGTGCACTACAGAGCTACGTGTGAGCCGTAGTCATTTGCATGCTACCAGGCTGGGGAGGATGCTACAAATAGCGACAAGTCAGGGGTCTGTAGCCCGAAGATCCAAGAGTGTTCTCCCATAGAGTTTGCCGAGATTCAGCAAACTGCTCGTTCGTACCACATGTGCGTAGTCGAAGTGACTGTTGACGTTTGGTGTGTGGAGTCAAAGCGCCACTCCCGCCAGTTCTACATTTTCGAAGAAGGCGAAGGCCCTCTGGAAAAGTCAGTCACAGTGTGTTGCAGGGATTCTGCACAAACACAGAACTATGTGTAGGATTATGAGACCTTAGTGCATAGGGACTGAGTCATCCTATCACCTTTGTACCCCTGAGCCCAGGACCGACTAGCTTTAGTGTCTCACTTGCTCTCCTACTCACTCACAGAGAGACAAATGATTAGACACAACACTCCTGACTCTCTCAGGAATCGCGGCTGCAAGACACTCTTTCGCTCGCAGTCTTGTACTTGTCCACAATAAGATCTGACAGAGACATGAACAAGTTTTAAATATTTATTTTAACTAACGTGCTCTAATATGCAGTATACGTGCCACAATAAGCAGGAAAATGAATAACAAATATGGTAAGATAAGCAATTCTTCCGTAAATCATGAAAGGAGCTGTCATTATAAAAAGACAGCATACCCTAATCTCCCTCCCCTTGTATAGAAGCAAAATGATTATATATCAGAAGATCTCTGGGCGTTATCTGCAGATCCCGTACCTCAGTCTATAGATGGTAGATCTACATCATAGGTGCTGTCTTGCTCTTCTCCCTGGAAAGGTCCCTCTCCAAGTATGTCCTACCTATTCTTGTATTCCAATAAGATCAAAGTACGTATTCCCAAACAACAGCTGCATCGGTATGTTTTGTCTAGGTGCTAGGTCCGGACCAGAACAGAATAACAAGGGACATTGTTGATTGACCTTGCTCACAATGTTCAGACTAAATCCCAGGAACCTGCAGAGTGTGAACACAGCGATTGGTTCTCTTGTGAAAATGGCAAAAGAGGCTTTTGCAAAACAAACTTGTGTAGTAACGTGTGCAAAGCAGTGAACAATTTGCAGCGTACTCATGCTAACTTAGAGAACACGACAATGTCCCCATGGGCCATGTGACACCCTCCCCTTGGTCAGGTCGGTAGCCCTGGACTAAAATAGAAATCGGAGGTAAGCAGAGACAAAGCGTCTCGGTGACAGGCCAAAGAGCCAGTCAAATCCAAAGTAGAATCATGGTGGACTAAAAAAATGAAGCTGAATGGAGAGTGAAAAGGGATTCAAATGTATATCCATTCACAGCGTATCTTCTGGGCTAAAAATCTTGCGGGATAAGTGGAATGCCGTAAGTTCCAACAACCTGTCAGAACCTTCAATATTGAAAAGGTATGCCATCCAATTAAGCAATTCGAATGAGCAGATATGCTCCTCATATCCAGAGGCAGTCAGGAGCATTTCAAGGCAACCTGCATTAACTTAGATGAAACTCCGATCCAAGAGGCGCTGTGCACGAGCACAGGTACTCAAGCCTGCCGATGGTCCACGTGTAGGATCGTACACAAAGCGCCTACCCACGGAACAGTCCTGGTCATGGGCCATCAACGGACCCATCAACAGTTCACAATCCAGGGCAGCGTGTGATGTATTGGAGAGGCAGACATCCAGGGCCCATTGAAAGGGGCACCGGAGGCAGTAGAACAAGGTTGCACGCAGGTAAAGTAGGCATAACGGAAGGTCAGCCAATAGTCGATGTTAAGAGCTTCCAATGGCATCAAACCAAAAAGCTGCTGCATCCGATCATGGTACAGCTGCAACTGGATCCAGTTTGGCAGAACCACAGGTCGAGCAGCCATTGCGGAGCAGTAGTAGAAGTAACAGAACTCCACAAACCAAGAGGAGCAGTAAGGGAAACCCTCCAAAAACGCTGGAAAAAATAGAATGAATAAAAGCTGGGATTACTCCAAAAATAGTCTGAAACAAGGTCACAAGGCCAGAGCCCAGGACCTTAAAAATGTGGGCCGAGCCCGTTGTATCAGACGCATTAAATACTTGGTGAATTAATTCTCCAAAATGTAGGGCAGGGCTCGAAAAATCATAAGAAATGCACTAGACCTGCAGGTCTGGTAACCTACAAAATCTCCTCGACCTAACTGAAATGCACTTGACCTCTGACTCTGAAAGCTGAGCAAATGTGACAAGTTAACAAGATTTAAAAGCATTTTTATTGCTCATTTACTTTGTGAGCAATAAAGATGCCTTTAAATCTTGCTATCTTGTCACATTTCCTCTGCTTTCAGAGGCAGAGGTCAAGTGTCAGTTTGTCTTACTACTCGCCAAAAAGGGCGAGTAGGACCTAAAAATAGCTCGTCCTGAATTAATCTGACTCGCAAATGCGAGCGGTCGAGTGAATTTTTCGAGCCCTGTAGGGGGAGATTCGTGTTTAGCAATGACTGAATCTCACTTGATGTTCTCGCCACCTGCAATTCGAAGGTCTCACGAGCTGATGTGAGAGCCACTTCTTGTTGAAACAATAGCGCTTTGAGTCTGCTTAAGTTACTGAAATCTGTTTTTAAAGTTGGAATGGAAGGCCACAGCAAACTATCTACAATCCTGTGTGGGGGTGGGAACAGGACGTTGCTGCAACATGTATCACGTTGGGAAACTGTTACTATATACAGGATGCCGGCTCGCAAGCTGCAGCAGTTTTGGTTATTTAGGATAAGATAACTGCCGTTAGAGAGCACAGTGAGTGTGGGAATAATAGCAGGGACCGGGATCCCCTTCAAAAAGCAAGCCAAATTAGGGGCCCAAGCGTTGCAGGCGCCGTGAAGTTTTACTTGTTTACAGACAAGGGAGTGTCCTACTGTAGAATCACAATCCTCCCCTGTAAGGAAAACATCCTTACTCGCTTTCTGACAACTAAATGCGAACGGTAATGACCATAATTTATGAATGTAACTGCTCCCAAGCGGTTCATACCTACCTCCAGGATAGTGTTTCCTACAAACTGAAAACTGGAAAAGTGAGATGGGCAAGGAAATAACCCCATGTATAAACCTGTTGTGTAGTTCCTAGGAGTCCCCCAGGACCTGCGTGTTTTAGATTACCTAAACTGAGGGCTTGGTGTCCCAACCGCTTCCGGACACCCCCACAGGATATGTCAGCCGTTAGACCAGCTAGCTCCACAGTGCCACTACCACCCCCTGTATTCTACAGTGGCGTAGGTAGTCTCTGGCGACCACTGAACATGACAACCCTGATTCCTCAGGGATCGTGGAAAACAGTAAAGTACATTTCGCTCACACTCGTGCTTGCTTATTCTCAGAAAATACACAGGATGGCGATTTGTCCAGCTACAGTCTTGTGTAAAACATGTGTGCTGCAACAATCAGGAGATAGAAGCATACAAAAGAGATTGCTAGTACCAATATAGGAAATAGTAGATACATTTCTACCATAGTGCTAATAAGATGAACATAAGTAGTTCAGATAAAAACAGTAGCACTTGCATAATCCTAAAATGCGCGCCCTAAGTAATTTGCCTAAATATACCTAGCCTAGATCTGCATGTGTAGCATGTATATGCGTGCATGTGTGTAGCCAAGAAACCCCTAGGGATGAACCAGCCCCCTCACCTGATGGTTTAGAACGAAGGACCCCGTCTCTGCTTCGAGAATGACACCCGCAAGGGATGTCAGACCGCTGCGTGTCGAAGATTCAGCATGCAGGACCCCGTGCCAGCTTGGATGGAATTCTCCTCTAATTTGTAGGGGGGAGTGAGGGTATTTTATACTAAAGTGGTCACCCCAGGGTTTTTCTAGAATCAATATGTTTTTAAAACATTCATGGATGTTTTGAAAACAATCATATATGCTTTGAAAACAATCACCAATGCTTTTCTAAACAAATGCGATCATGCACAGCTGGCTGTTGGCCAAGAATGAAAAAAGTGGTGACCCTTATGCAGAATAATTCTGCTGTGCCTGGGGACATGTTTATGTACGTCAGGTACAGGGATTATGATAGAATACTAAGAGCCTGGTGTCGAAGAGACAGGAGCAAGCTACTAGGTAAAAGGTCACCTGTTTAGAATCGTTATTGTCGTGTGGATGGGACAAATGTTTGTAATAGTGGTATACATGACAGGACTAGCCTAAAGGACATGACAAACCACACCGCTGAATCAGTTTCTGCCACATAAAATGGTAACTGTTCTAGTTTCTCAATGTGTAACATAGTATATGTTGCATCTTTCATTGACATACGTTTTGGTCTATCTGTCAAATGGTAAAAACAATGCTGAAGCGTTCATGTAATCCCATGGTACTCTCCCATTTTTAAGTGTTTGCAGGGTCCAACCAAATTGCATAACAGAATGCAGCTGATTCTGACCATGATACAAAGACACTTCACGCTGAACAATGTCAATAACAGATGATACAATATTATCCAAAGTATATACACGAGAAGACAGTGTGTTTATACTTTTATCAACCACAGCAAGTACTTTTTCTAAATTATCCTGATCAATTTGACGTAAGCGTACTGCAGCTTCCAATTGGGGCAAGTTCCAAAATTCATTATATGCAGCATATACAAAACATTTATTGCGAGGGGATTTTGGACCTAAAAGAAAATCAGCTAGATCAATGTCACCTGACAAAAGGGAGAGATGTTGTTTTACAGAAGACAGTATGGAATGTTCCAACCATTGTTGACATAATTTACCAACATAATATGTGGTAACTATATGAGTTTGGGGGTAATGAGGGTCAGGTCTACTTTAAGTGAACCCTGTCGTGACATTAGTAAAGCACAAATGGCAAGCATTGGCGTTTGTGGGCCACAGCAACCAACCCAAAGGGTCAATACTAGACGAATTAAGAGCACCGTTTTGAAACATAACAGTTAAGTACTTAATCGTGTAGTTGGTATGTGCATGCCATGTGTCATATTCAGCCAAGGGCAGAACTGAAGGAGCATTTAAATTTTTAGCAGTTGCCAAACCAAAGCAGGTAGTCTGCTGAACCGTCTGATTTAAAAATATTAGCTGAGACGGTATTTAACATGCATTATGCCGGACTCAATACCCTGGACCTGCCAACTCTTCGTTCCCCAAATAGACTTTAAATCAATCGTGTCCTTCCAATAATCATAACCTTTCAGGGACAACTCGTTTATGAAGGATGACGACTAAACCAATTTAGTGTGAGTAAGCATGTATTTGTTGTGGGTGGTCAAATTTAATTTGTAAAAATAGGACCTCGGGTCTGATAAATTATAATCAGTAAAATATGTAAACTTTCTTTTCCGTGTAATTGAACTCCCCTTAAATGGTGTTGGGCAATGCTCCTATACGTGCAACTAAATTGCGGTCTCTGAGTATTGGTCTTGTGTAAAACATTATGGCCATAATGTTGGTAGCAAAATAGATCTGCATAATTTGCGGAATTTACATATAAATCTCCAGTATCAAATACAGTATAATAATTTAAATCAGAAAACAGTGAGTAAACAGCGTTGACATCCCAATCGTCAGAGTGCATTCCAGGTAACACAACATCCCCCAAACAAACTCGGAAGACGTATGAAATTTGCAAAATTTCCGTAGGACCATATACATCAAATGGCACTTTATCCTAGACGATGCCATCCGCGACTGGGAAAGAAGAAATGTTTACTAGGGATAATCTCTTTTCATGTTATGAGATGAAGTATGTGGGTCCAAAAGTCCGTCAACGAAAGTCAGCAGCAGTAAGTAGTGGCCATTAATCAAAAAGAAAAAGACAGTCACAAAGTCAATCCACATGAAGAGGAACACCAGTGACAACACAATCCAGATGTAAGTCCAAGGCGGGACCAGGTAAGTTCATTTTAACCAGGAGATAAAAATTCTAATCCATGTAGGCGGCTCTGACACAGACGAGGACAACGAAGACGAATCTGAAGAAAAGTTATCTCAGTCCATATAGTAACCACTAGAACCTATTTGAAACAATGGGGGCTATTCTTCATTGGAAGGTGAATGAATGGTACTTTCAGGAATATCAAATATAATTTCAACTGGTAGGGAAGCATACTCGTTTTCCTCAGTTGCAGATGTAAAAGGCAAAACAGGCAATAAATCCACTGTAGTCTCCATATACCCGTCCAGTACTTGGGGAGAATTGGAAGAAACAGAATGCATTGGTTGAAGGGAAACATCCCTTCGCGGAACGCTTGTAGGCGTACTATTGAGTATCGGCCATATGGTGTAGCTTGACATGTTCAATGGAAACAAATCAATTCTCCTTGCGACCAGGTAGCGGAGGTAAGATCACAGTACGAGTGCCTTTTAAACCAAGGACTATGACCGGCGCACGGTACGATGGACCAAATTCTTTCTTGTTCTCCATCGTCTCTCGGACTAGGTCACCAAATTTAGGAAGCCAACCAGGAACCGGGATCAGGACTGCAGCATCCGTGGATGATGGCAAATGAGTTTTTGCAAGAGTGTCACGATTCTTTTGTAGATCCTGTAACATAGCACAATGGTTATCTACGTCAAACGTTGCGGCAGCCGCCACAACGTCTAGACCATCAAGGTATGGCACAAACATTTGAATGCCAAAGAGCATTTCGTACGGGGTCCGCCCACCGAGAGATCTTCTAGGGAGATTATTAAGTGCACGTTGTACTCCATATCAACCAGCTCTGACCAGTACCTAATACCCTCGCTTTTAGAGATTGCTTTAAGTCATGGTTCATCCGCTCCAGAACAGAAATGCCCTTAGGCCGATATGGAGACGAGAATTGCACCTGCACCCAAAGAGTCATCATCGCATCCCGGTATGCTTTAGAGGCGAAAGCTGGACCTTGGTCTGAATGGAAGGTGCCACAGGCAAATATCCCAACAAAGACATGCAAATCTTTTATAACAGTTCGAGCGTCAGCACTGCATTGAGGCCAAACCCAAAGGAATCAAGTGCACGAATCCACTGCAACCAAAATATATTTAAAAGCATTATCTTATGTTAAAGGACCGCAGTGATCAAGATAAATACAACAAAATGGTTGATTTGAGATGAAAAGTTGAGTATGTGGTGGACGTGAGACAGTAGAAGGTTTAATCTGTTGACAAATGTCACAGGAAAGAACATATTTGCGTGTTTGCTGGTATAAGCCACACCACCAAAAACGTTGCTGTAAAAGCGAATTTGTCGCTGACACTCCCGCATGTGCAGAAGCCATGTCTTCATGAGCAGCAACAATTAAAGAAAGTCTGCGGTCCTTGTTGGGAATCAAACAATCACCAACTGATGGAATGGTTACAAATGGAACCTGATCAGGCGTCAAGTGATAAGTGTAATGCAAAGGGAATCCCTGGGGAAACTGCGTTCCCTCCTTTGTAGCGGCAATAGCTGCCAAAATGTCATCATCAATTTTAGTCTTAGACCTAATAACCGCTGCTAATGAGCATGTGGCTACTGCGGATTTGGCGGTATCATCAGCCAAGGAATTACCAACGGCGTGTGCTCCTACACGCTGATGGCCCAATGAATGGATAACATGTGTGAGTGGCAAACGTTCCTTAAGAGAGGCCACTCGGACCCAAAGCATTTTATGCTTTATTGCGCTACCTTTTGAATCAGAAAAATCGTTTTGTTGCCAAAAGAACAAGTTGTCATTAAAGGATTGCACACAGTGAAAGGAATCGCGCACTACAAGCGTAGGCACCTCAGGATGAGCAAATTCGAGAGACAGAACCAAAGCACGTAACTCAGCCAATTGCGCAATGTGTATAGATATATCTGTATATAGCCAAGAATCCCCTAGGGAAAAACCAACCCCCTCACCTGATGGTAGAGAATGAAGGACCCCGTCTCTGCTCCGAGGATGACACCCCGCAAGGGATGCCAGACCGCTGCGTGTCGAAGATTCAGCATGTAGGACCCAATGTCAGCGAGGAAAGAATTCTCCTCTAATTTGCAGGGGGGAATAAGGGTCTTATATATTAGAGTGGTCACTCCAGGGTTTCTTCTAGAATCAATATATTTTGAAAACAATCATAAATGTTTTGAAAACAATCATAAATGTTTTTCTAAACAATGTGATCATGCACAGCGGGCTTGTTGGCCAAGGATGAAAAAAGTGGTGACCCTTATAGAGAATAATTTTGCAGTGCCTGAGGACATGTTTATGTACGTCAGGTACAGGGATTATGATAAAACACTAAGAGCCTGGTGTCGAATAGACAGGAGCAACTACTAGGTAAAAGGTCACCTATTCAGAACTGTTATAGTCGTGTGGATGGGACAATGTATGTAAAAAGGGGGCATATCTGACAGGACTAGCCTAAAGGACATGACACCCACTCCTCACCAAAAGGTCAAAAGGGTCAGCTAGGTAATAATAAAGCTAAGGCCATAAAAATCATATAAATCATTTATAACTAAAATACTTAAAGCATTTTAAAAGCCTGTAAAAAATGTCCATAAAAGAAAAGCCATTTTCCCTAAAAGCGTTCAAAAGGTCCTCTAAACTTGTATATGCGGTTATTATTATACTGAGCACCTTGAAAGCCATTATGCTCAGTTAGAGCAGAGAAGGAAAAAAATAAAACAAAGTCAGTTTCGACCTTCAATTTGGTAAATGTTTAAAAACCTTCTGAATAGTTCCCAGCACAGGGAAGGCCAGATTGTTTATGAATCCCGTGCTGAAGACTCAACATCACTGAATATTGCATCCACAGGTGGCAATCCCTCCAGCACTTCCATGTCGAGTGAGCAAAGATGGTCATCTCTGGTTCTCACAGCAGCCGTCGGGGAAGAATTAGATGTCTGCACGCCTGGAACAGATGCCTGTACTTCTGGAGCAGAGCCGATTTCCCTTCCAACAAGAGCGGAAGCATCCCTTGGAGGTTCTAAAAATGCCGTCATCAACATGGGAATACGGTGTGGACAACTGTACACGTGGGCCAGCAAGGGCTCCAGGAGCACGTCAATGTTTGGCGGGGCAACCGATGGAAGTGTCAGACACAGGTTCAACACGCATCCAAATCCGCAGAAGAGGCAGCGGAACACAGGCAGGAAACAGTCTAACCAGACCGGTCTAATCAACAGGAACCAATGCTCACTCAGCTCTTGAAGCTGAAGCGTACCCAAGTAGAACACCATACGCTCACGACAAATTCGTTCCAGCAGTGTTGTCTCCATGTCTTGAGGGATTGAGACGTCCATTGTGAATCAATAGGATTAAAATCAGGATGGAATGTATGAAAGCTGGAATTACTCCAAAGATAGTCTGAAAGATGGTTAACAAACCTGATCCAATACGCTTAATTAAAGAAGTGTACGGTCCCCCTCGTATCAGACATGTTAAAGATAAGATGTACCATTTCTCCGAAATGGAGTAAGAAGTTCGTACGGACCAGGGCCTGTATCTCTGCTGAAGACCTTGCAACCTGGAGATCAAAAGTCTCTTGCGCTGTAGTTGAGGCCACATTTTCTGGAAACAACATGGCTTTCAGTCTGTTCAGAGAATCAAACCTTATACTGGAAAAATTCAGTGAAGGCCACAGTGGTGCCTCCCTAACTAAACGAGCTGGTGGAAACAATACTTGCTTACAACAAATAACCCTGGAGTTTACTGTGACTAGATACGCGATGTCTGGCGCCATCCTGCAACAGCCTTGATCATTCAGCATTAAATAACTCCCATTCGAGAGTAACTCGAAAACCGGATGAATCACGGCAGCTGGGGAGCCTTTCAAGTAGCAAGATAAGTTTGCTATTGAAGCATTACACGCTCCGTGAAGCGAGACCTCCTTGCACACTAAAGACCCACTTAAAGCCTTCTCACAATCTGTACCACTAAGAAAAGTTGAGTATGTAGTGGACGTGAGAAAGTAGAAGGTTTAATCTGTTGACAAATGTCAGAGGAAAAAACATATTTGCGTGTTTGCTGGTATAAGCCACGCCACCAAAAACGTTGCTGTAAAAGCGAAATTGTTGCTGACACTCCCGCATGTGCAGAAGCCATGCCTTCATGAGCAGCAACAATTAAAGAAAGTCTTTGGTCCTCGTTGGGAATCAAACAATCACCAACTGATGGAATGGTTACAAATGGAACTTGATCAGGCGTTAAGTGATAAGTGTAACGTGAAGGGAATCCCTGGGGAAACTGCGTTCCCTCCTTTGCAGCGGCAATAGCTTCCAAAATGTCATCATCAATTTTAGTCTTAGACCTAGTAACCGCTGCTAATGAGCATGTGGCTACTGCGGATTTGGCGGCCTCATCAGCCAAGGAATTACCAACGGCGTGTGCTCCTACACGCTGATGGCCCAATGTATGGATAACATGTGTGAGTGGCAAACTTTCCTTAAGAGAGGCCACTCGGACCCAAAGCGTTTTATGCTTTATTGCGCTACCTTTTGAATCAGAAAATCGTTTTGTTGCCAAAAGAACAAGTTGTCATTAAAGGATTGCACACAGTGAAAGGAATCGCACACTACAAGCGTAGGCACCTCAGGATCAGCAAATTCAAGAGCCAGAACCAAGGTACGTAACTCAGCCAATTGCGCCATGCAATCCCCAAGGGATTGTGTGTGTAAATCAAGGAGGATTTAAAATCACCGTCCACAATCGTGCCCGCAACAATCGCGCAGGCTGCGGAATAAGCATGTTTAGAACCGATGGCAGGCTGTGCTGACCGATCAGTGTAAATTATGCATTTATACTGATCAAGAGGGAGTAGTGATAATGGAGGAGGATGAACATGTTCATATTGTAAAAACTCCTGTGTTTGCAAAGAAGGATCAAAGAAAAAATTGACATCAGGCGATGTCAAAGAACTAGCCTATTGTAACCAAAGAGGATGCAAGGCTTTAGAATTGGGTACACTCACCTTCGTGACAGCTTCTAAAGCTGGCACCGGTGAAACCATGAAAATGCATTTTCCCAGAGCCAGAGAGCGTTCCTTGAGAATCGCCATCTGTACTGCTGTCAAAATCTTTTCTGAAGGAGAAAAACGCATCTCTGCAGGAGTGTACAAATGTGATTTGTAAGCAATGGGAACTGTGTCCCATTCATTAAAAGCCACGTAGGTGAATCCTAACGTGCCTGGTACAATCCTTATAACCAAATTAGTGGTATTGTCTCTAGTTAACAAGAATTGAGTCGCAAGCAGATCAGAATGCAAAGACCTAAGTACTGCAGTATGTTCCGGAAGCCAACTGGAAGAGGAAAAAGAAGGTAGTATCAACGCATATAGTGGTTTGATATGCTAGGCATAATCAGGAATGTAAGTCCTGCTGAAATGCAAGAAACCCAGCAATGATTGCAATTTTTTGAGAGTAGATGGCAGTTGCAATTGAGCAAATGTCTCCCAAAAGTGGGGGGCTAACCCCCTACCTTCATTATTGAGTTCATAAACAAGAAAATGGACTGCCAAAAAGGCAATATGTGATTTTGCAAAATTTAATTTGTAACCTAACGTCGTACAATTTGTGACAATGCGATCCACACGCTTAGGATACAGATCCATTTCATCATCCATCAAGTATATATCATCGACGTATGAAAAGGCGTCGGGATCAATTTCATGTAAGATCGACACAATGCGTGCCGCAAACACTCCTGGGCTATTCTTATATCCCATAGGCAATCGCGTATAACGTCTGTGATTGCCGAGAGCGCTGAATGAGGTCAAGTCGCGGCTTTCAGGAGCCAATGTGTGATTGAAAAAACCATTGGAAATGTCCAACGTAGTTTTATATAACAATATTGTTTAGTAACGCAGAGCTATGTGTGTTCTGTACCGCCAAGGTACGAACATGACTGTTGAAGTGTCTGTAGTCTAAAACTATCCGATATGAACCGTCTGGTATCAATATCGGAAAAAGAGGATTATTCATCGACGAAACATAGGGCTCAATTACAGCCTGATATTCCAATCGAGTCAAAATATCACCTTCCGATGCCTTAGCGTCACGTTTAATTGCATATTGCGGTTGGGGCTGTGGTGTAGAATGCAAAGGAATCACATGCACTGGAGAATCCATGTCCCAACCAGCCTGATTGCAATACAAAGCGGGAGCTAATGCTAGGGCCCACTCCGAAGCATAAGCATTTTTAGCCTCCTCTGGGACATATTGTGAAAAACATGGAAGAATTACCTCCTCACCCCTAGAGGAAGCAAGGACAAACGGGGCTGGCCAATCAACCTCCGCCAGCAAAATATCATAAGAAGAGGTGAGATTGTCCCAAACGACTGCTTTAACAGTGCGTTTAATATCACCTTCAATTTGGAGGCTTACTTCATAAGGCCTATCAGGGGGAGCAACACGAGTGTCGGCTGCCTCAACGGTAATGAAAGCGTTAGTTGCTTTTGCCTCCAGAAGCTGGTGGAGTGTCTGCCGCACTATGGTAACCTCCGCCACGCTGTTGAGGAGGGTTACCGCCCAACTCCTGTCGAGGAGGAGGGTTCTCACCATCTGAGGCATACTTTGCAGTCAAAGCGCCAACTTTTTTCTTCTGGAATGGGGCACGATATTGAGGTGGTTCCTCCTGCTTGACTTTCACATCAATCTGGCGCTGCGGCTCACGTCTCGATTGCATTGACTTGCCTTGTCTGCGATCCTGTAGCCCACCTCCCCTGAATTGTTTATACGAAGATTCTTGAAAGGAACGAGGAGAATGAGGATCAGGAACCTGGAACCTCTCGGGTTGTCATGTAGTTCCTAGGAATCCCCAGGACCTTCACGTTTTGGATGACCTAAACTAAGGGCTTGGTGTCCAAACCGCTTCCGGACACCCCCATAGGATATGTCAGCTGTTAGACCAGCTAGCTTTACAGTGCCACTACCACCCCCCTGTATCTTACAGTGGTGTAGGTAGTTTCTGGCAACCACTGAACATGACAACCCCGATTCCTCAGGGATCATGGAAAACAGTACAGTACTTTTCGCTCAGTCACTCGTGCTTACTTATTCTCAGAAAATACACAGGATGGCGGTTAGGACATTTCAATAAGTATTTATTGGTCCAGCGTCAGTCTTGTGTAAAACATATTTGCTGCGACAATCAGGAGACAGAAGCATACGAAAAAAATCGCAAGTACTAATATATCAAACAGTAGATACATTTCTATCATACTGCTAAGAAGATGAACATATAAAGTTCAGATAAGACAGTAGCACTTGCATACTCTTTTAATGCGTGCACTACGTAATTTGCCTAAATGTACCTAGACTAGATATGTGGGCGTAGCATGTGTGTGTATAGATATATGTGTATATAGCCAAGAATCCCCTAGGGAAGTACCAACCCCCTCACCTGATGGTAGAGAATGAAGGACCCCGTCTCTGCCCTGAGGATGACACCCCGCAGGGGATGCCAGACCGCTGCGTGTTGAAGATTCAGCATGTAGGACCCAATGTCAACGAGGAAAGTATTCTCCTCTAATTTGCAGGGGGAATAAGGGTCTTATATATTAGAGTGGTCACTCCAGGGTTTCTTCTAGAATCGATATATTTTGAAAACAATCATAAATGTTTTGAAAACAATAATAAATGTTTTTCTAAACGATGTGATCATGCACAGCGGGCTTGTTGGCCAAGGATGAAAAAAGTTGTGACCCTTATACAGAATAATTTTGCAGTGCCTGAGGACATGTTTATGTACGTCAGGTACAGGGATTATGATAAAACACTAGGAGCCTGGTGTCGAATAGACAGGAGCAAACTGCTAGGTAAAAGGTCACCTATTCAGAACCGTTATAGTCGTGTGGATGGGACAATGTATGTAAAAAGGGGGCATACCTGACAGGACTAGCCTAAAGAATATGACACCCACTACTCATCAAAAGGTCAACAGGGTCAGCTAGGTAATAATAAAGCTAAGGCCATAAAAAGCATAAAAATCATTTATAACTAAAATACTCAAAGCATTTTAAAAGCCTGTAAAAAATGTCCATAAAAGAAAAGCCATTTTCCCTAAAAGCGTTCAAAAGGTCCTCTAAACTTGTATAATCGGTTATTATTACACTGAGCACCTTAAAAGCCATTATGCTCAGTTAGAGCAGAGAAGCAAAAAAATAAAACAAAGTCAGTTTCGACCTTCAATTTGGTAAATGTTTAAAAACCTGCTGAATAGTTCCCAGCACAGGGAAGGCCAGATTGTTTATGAATCACGTGCTGAAGACTCAACATCACTGAATATTGCATCCGCAAGTGGCAATCTCTCCAGCACTTCCATGTCGAGTGAGCAAAGATGGTCATCTCTGGTTCCAACGCCTGGAAAAGATGCCTGTACTTCTGGAGCAGAGTCGATTTCCCTTCCAACAGGAGCGGAAGCATCCCTTGGAGGTTCTAAAAATGCCGTCATCAACATGGGAATACGCTGTGGACAACTGTACACATGGGCCAGCAAGGGCTCCAGGAGCACGTCTATGTCCGGCGGGGCAACCGATGGAAGTGTCAGACACAGGTTCAACACGCATCCAAATCCGCAGAAGAGGCAGCGGAACACAGGCAGGGCACAGTCTAGCGAGACCGGTCTAAACAACAGGAACCAATACTCACTCAGCTCTTGAAGCTGAGGCGTATCCAAGTAGAACACCATATGCTCACGACAAATTTGTTCCAGCAGTGTTGTCTCCATGTCTTGAGGGATTGAGACGTCCATTGCGAATCAATAGGATTAAAATCAGGATGGGGATGTATGAAAGCTGGAATTACTTCGAAGATAGTCTGAAAGATGGTTAACAGACCTGATCCAATACACTTAATTAAATAAGTGTACAATCCCCCTCTTATCAGACATGTTAAAGATACGATGAACCATTTCTCCGAAATGGAGTAAGAAGTTCGTACGGACCAGGGCCTGTATCTCTGCTAAAGACCTTGCAACCTGGAGATCAAAGGTCTCTTGCGCTGAAGTTAAGGCCACATTGTGTGGAAACAACATGGCTTTCAGTCTGTTCAGAGAATCAAACCTTATACTGGAAACATTCAGTGAAGGCCACAGTGGTGCCTCCCTAACTAAGCGAGCTGGGGGAAACAATACTTTCTTACAACAAATAACCCTGGAGTTTACTGTGACTAGATATGCGATGCCTGGCGCCATCCCGCAACAGCCTTGATTATTCAGCATTAAATAACTCCCATTCGAGAGTAACTCGAAAACCGGATGAATCACGGCAGCTGGGGAGCCTTTCAAGTAGCAAGATAAGTTCGCTATTGAAGCATTACACGCTCCGTGAAGCGAGACCTCCTTGCACACTGAAGACCCACTTAAAGCCTTCTCACAATCTGTACCACTTAAGAAAACACCTATATCTGTACGGCAACTCCCAGGTTTCCTGTATGTACCCTTTACCCTCCGCTTCATACCTCCCTACCTGGTGGTATCTAAGGCAGTATTGGAACTGGAATGTCGAGCAGTGTGATATAGCCATGAATTAACCATTCCGTAGATGGTGACCCTGCTACTGTAAAAGATAACTTCTCTAATTTTTCAATGAGCAGCATGGTGTACTTCGCATCTCTGCGTGCCATGGTCATTTTTCTGTCGTTCAGATTATAAGCTGAAAAGAGATTTGTGCTGTTAATGTACCACCATGGCACGTGGACAGAACGCAATGATTGTAGCGTCCAGCTTAAAAGCATAATGGAGCGCAACTGAGATTGCCCATGTTGTAGAATAGACAAATCTTGTTCCATTATGTCAATTGCTGAGGACACAATGTTGCCCAGTGAATACATACGTGAAGAAAGTTTGGTCATTCCATTGTCTACCACAGCTAAGGCTTTTTCTAGATTAATTCTATAAATCTCACGTAATCTTTCAGCAGCTTCCTGTTGGGAGACCTTCCATAGTTAATCGTAGATGGTACATAAGAAGCAGTTTTTACGAGGTTTCTTGGGACCTAAACAAGAAATCCCTAAGATCCATGTTATCAGACAGAATGGACAAGTGTTGTTTCACCTGTAATAGTGTTGAGGTTTTTAGCCATTCTAGGCATAACTTCCCAACACTATAAGAAGTCACTACCCCTGGGTTGTCTGTGTGTACATAGCCTGGGTCAGGCCTATGGATACTGAACCCTCCGGTGGTACCCTTGAATCTTGATTGACACCTATTTGTGTTGATAGGCCAAACCAACCATCCCTTCCGATTGGGAGCTGATGAATTGTATGTACCATTCTGTATCATTGTACCCAGTCCCTCCTCACTTATCAGTGTATCATTTGATATACCTTCAATAGGTGTGTGCGAAGGGATGCATGGTGTTTTTAGGTCTTTTTTTTTTTGCAAATCCGTAGCAGGTAGTCTGTTGCACTGTTCTGATCAGGAAGATTATCTGTAATGGTCGGAGGCAATCTCTAAATAAAACCTAAGATCCCTGAACCTGTCATTCTTTTGTCCCCTAGATGGATTTTGTGTCTATTGTGTCCCTCCAATAGTCGAAACCTTGTATAGACAGTTGGGAGATACAAGGTGCTGAATATATAAGCTTGGTGTTTGTCAGCATAATTTTCTTCGCAGTTGCATTCATTTGCGCAAGTTTGTAGTAGTATGACGCTGGGTCTGATGTATTGAACCCTGTAAAGTATGCACATTTCTGTACGAATGTGGCAGAACTACCTTTTGGTGGTGCCGGGCAATGTTCCCATTGATGGTAAGTGATAACAGTGCGTGGGACACTTGTTTTGTGCAAAAAGTGATTACCATAATGTTGGTAACAATGCATGGTATCAAAATCAGTTGTATCTTCATACATTTCCCTGTAAGAAAATGCAGCAGATTGTTCTAAATCGGAGAGCATAGTATTTACAGTTTCAATGTCCCAATCATCAGAGAGTGTACTCGGGATAATGAAATCATTCAATTAAATTTTAATTACATGTGGATTTTCAAATGTTCAGTAGGACCAAACACATCATATGAAACCCTATCCCAAACTCTACCATCAGGTACTGGAACTGCTGTAATGGTCACTAGGGACAGGTCTCTTTGTTCACGGTGTAATGACGTATGTGGCTTCAGGACCAAGTTTACAGATTGTACTGCAGTGCGGTGTGGGAGATAATGTCCATTCAGTAGTAGGAAAAAGACAGTTACTATACCAATCCAAATTATCAGGAACAGGATCTCTAATGCAAACCAAAGATGCAACCAAGGGGACACAAAGTAAGTCTTTTTCAGCTAGAGATAGAATTGTCGAAATCTTTCTTTTTTGGAAATGGGTGGCGTTTGCTCAGGTTCACTTGGATCTGAAGAAAAGTCATTGAAGTTGATGAAGTAGCCAGACGCAGTTCGATCTATCTTTGGTAGCTCTGCAGGGGTTGTAGAACTGGCAGGTGTCTCTTGTGAAGGCACATTGATGTGGATGTCATTATTGGGCCGAATTGCAATTTGCGTTTCAGTTGTATTTGGATGTTGTTCAATTTCATCTGGTGTAATTCGTACTCCGTTATTTGATACTCCTGCATTTTGCACAGAGGAGTCTTGAAACGTTATTAGTCTTTCCATCTGAACTTCCTGTATAGTAGCAAGAGGAGATCTGCGGCTACTCAGGATTCCACGCGGCCTACTGTTGAGAATCGGCCACATAGTGTGGTTTGATCAGATCAATGGAGACAAATACTCTTTCTTTTTTGCCGGCAAGAGGCAGAAGAAGTACTGTTCTTGTTCCTTCAACTGCCAGGACAGGTACGGGTGCTCTGTAAGATGGCCCAAACTCCTCCTTGTCCACGATCTTTTCTCTGACCAGGTCCCCAATCTTCGGGTCCCAGGCAGGTCTTGACGGCCCGGTTTCACTTCCCCAGTGGCGGTGCGTTTTACTTGGACGTTGCTCTGTAATTCCCTGAATTCATTATATTCCTGTAAAACAGCCAAACAATCATTCAATTCAAATGGTTTTACATCCACCACTGTGCTGGCACAATCAAGGTCAGTTACCCACATTCTTGTCCCAAACAGGATCTCATAGGGGGTAAGTCCTCCCAAGGATTTTCTTGGCATGTTGTTAAGTGCCCTCTGGACCCCATACAGGTGATTGACCCAAATGCCGCCCGCACCTAATACCCCTGCTGTTAAGGATTGCTTTAGGTCCCGGTTTCCTGTCCACCAACGAATTTCCAGCGGGATGATAGGAGGAGGAGTACCGCAAGGCCATGCCCATACTTCCCATGGCTTCCTTGCAAGCATGTAAGCTAAACGCAGGGCCATGGTTGGAGTGTAACATGCCAATTGCATATGTCCCGATGAAGACTCGCAAATCCTTTATAACAGTTTGAGCGTTAGCCGAGCGCTGGGGCCAAACCCATAGGAATCTAGAGCATGTATCCACTACCACCAAGATCTACTTGTAGGCCCCATCGTAATTTAGGGGGCAGCAGTGGTCCAAATAGACACATGCAAGATGTCTGTCTGAAATGAGTAGTGGTGTTTGCGGTGGCTGTGCTACGGTGGAACCTTTCATCAGCTTGCAGATGTTGCACTTCAGGACATAACCGTTGGTTTGTTTAGACAAACCTGGCCACCAGTATCGCCGCTTCAGTAATGAAATTGTAGCAGTGACTCCTGCGTGTGCTGAGCCCAGACCCTCATGTGCAGCTAGAATCAAACCTAATCTGCAATCCATGTTTGGTATAACTCTATCCCCCACTCCTGGAATTTGAGCATACAGTGTATTTTGCGCATCTAATTTATAGGAGTACTTGAGTGAAAATCCCTTTGGCATGGCAGAGCCATTTTTTGAGGCGTTGACAGCTATTAGTATATCTCCGTCTATCCTCGTGCTAGAAGGAGTGATTGCAGCAACGACAGCAGTTCGCACCGTCGCCTTGGCAGCTTCATCAGCCAGTGAATTATTTTCAACATGTACGCCAACACGTTGATGACTCAAGGTGTGAATAACTTGAGCCCGTGGCAGGCTCCCTTCAGCTTTACCACTTGATCCCATAACAATTTATGCTTAATTGTGCAACCCTTGGAATCTCTGAACCCATTCTAGCCCCAGTAACGAAGATATTCATTATAAGACTGTACACAATAAAATGAATCTCACACTATCAGTGTGGGGAATTCCCGATCTGTATATTGTAGTGCTAGTATCAGGGCTTTCAGTTCTGCCGGCTGCGCTATACAATCCTAGAGATTGTGTAGTTGTATTGCTGGGATGGAACTTACCGTTCCGCATACGTCCCTTCACTATAGCACATGCTGCGCTATACTGTTGTTTACTTCCAATGGTAGGCTGAGCAGAACCATCAGTGTAAATGATGTACTGATATTTTGCTAGAGGCAAGATTTCATTCGGGAGAGGGTATTCTTGTTCGTACTGCAGGAATGCTTGTGTTTTCAGTGTAGGATCATATTTGTAATCTATGCCAGTTGCAGTAGGATAATTAGCCCATTGTATCCATCGCGGATGCGGTGCTTTTGCATTTGGAATGCTCGCTTTGGTAACAGCTTCTAAAGTTGGCACCGGGGTTACAACGATTATGCGTTTCCCCTGTGCCAGTGCTCATTCTCTTACTACAGCAGTCTGTACTGCTGTCAGTATTTTTTCTGTGGCCGCAAATTGCATTTCAGCATTTGTGTATAAATGTGATTTGTTTGCAATTGGGACTGTCTCACCTTCATTGAAAGTGATGTATGTATATCCTGATAAATCTGGGACCACCCGGATCACCAAGTTGGTAGAATTCACACGTGTGTGCAAATGTTTTAATGCTATCATGTTAGCCTGAACGGAACGGAGAATATCTGTATGTTTCTGTGTCCACTGATGTGCTGTGAAATCAGGTCTGATTAAGTCGTAGACAGGTTTTACTCTTTCTGCATAATCTAGAATGTATGTTCTGCCAAAATGTATAAATCCTAAAATGGACTGCAAACCCTTCAGGGTCTTCGGAGGTTGGAGAAGCGCGCACGTTTTTAAAAAGTTGGTTGCCAGGCTCTTGACTTCGCTTGATAGCTCATATCCCAAAAATAGGACATTGAGATGGGCAATTTTTGATTTCTTAAAATTAAATATGTAGCCCAAGTTGGCGAAACCCACAATTATGTTGTTCACCCTGCACAAGTGTTCAAGTAATTCATTGTCCGTCAGATAGATATCATCTACATAGGACACTGCCTCCTCGTCGCATGTTTGTAATAATTCTGACACTGTTGCCGAGAATAGCCCCAGGCTGTTCTTATACCCCGGGGCAAATGACAGACGTGACGCTGAGTGCTGAGGGCAGAAAATGCTGTCAAATATCTGCTTTCTGGAGCTATATTTTGGCAGAACATTCCAATCGAGATATCTAATGTCGATTGGTATTTCTTCGGCACAATGTTATTCTTAAATGCGGCACTATGTTCGCTTTGAACTGCAAATGTTCGTGTGCTTGTGTTTGAATGTCGGTAATTTAAAACTAGACAATATGAGTTGTCAGGTTTCATTACAGGAAACAAAGGATTGTTCATTGGGGAGGTGCAAGTCTCAATCACACCTTGGTATTCAAGTTGGTCTAAGATTTCTTTGACCTGTCTTTTTGCATCGTTTTTAATAGGGTACTGTCTCTGTGGATTTGGAGTAGATTTTAATGGGATTTCGTGGTGAGTAGACTCCACGTCCCTCCCTACATGGTTCCGGTATAATGCCGAAGCTAGCGCTAGCGTCCACTCCTGAGCGTATGAATGTTTTGGAGATTCTGGAATGAGGCCAGAGAAAGCTGGCAAAATTACGCTTTCCCCTTTTGGGCAATCCATCACAAATTCTGGAGGCCAATCATTTTGTGCTAAAAGGATGTCATATTCAAATGTTAAGTTCTCCCAAAAGAGACTTTTAACTTTTCTTGAGATGTCCCCCTCTACTTGGAGTGTAATATCGTATAGTCGATGTGGGACACTAACTCTTGTATTAGGTGTTTCCACCATGATATGTTCATTAAATACTGCTGTTACCAGAAAATCCTTCAGGTTCTGGCGAGCTATTGTTACTTCTGCCGCGCTGTCTAGCATTGTCAAAGCCCATTGCCCGTTCAGAAGCTGAGTCCTCAGTAACCTGGGCATGTCTAATTTCCAAGCCAGCTTTTTGAATTGAGGCTTTGCTTTAGGTTGTTCTTCCTGCTTGATAATGTAATCTGAATTACGATGTGTTTCCCTTTTGTCTTTGGTCGATCTTCTGTCTTTTTTTATGATCGCCTGTCCCTCACCAAGGGGCATATTAACAAGGGCTTTATCTCCGCTTTTTTGGCTTAAAAAGCCAAAAAAGCGGAGATAAAACTATCGCCCTATTAACAAGAGGGTGCTAACATGCATAATCGCATGTTAGCACCCTTTTTCCCGACGCCTCCCTTTGCATCTCTAATGAGATGCAAAGTGGGCGTCACTGGGCGTACCCCGGATGGACTACCTTGTAAAATATCGCTGATGTTCACATCGCGATATTTACAAGGCAGCCCACAGGATTTTAGCACACATTAGATTTTGGCGAAAACTGCGGTTTTCGCCAAAAACTAACGTCTGCTAAAATCCTGACTTACCTATGCTTAACATAGGGGGTGGATTATGCTGATACGACCACAGGGTCGTATCAGCAAGGTTATTGCCGTTTTGCAGAGAACATCGCTGGTAATCCAGCGATGTTCCCTGCAAAACGGCAATTTCCCCGCTATCGCTGGTATTTTAATCGCTTTTGAGATAAGCGTCACTGATAGCGCGCTATCTCAGCGATAACATCCAGCGATAATTATCCTAGCGCTAAGTGCGCTTAGCGATAATTATCGCCGGTTGTTGCTGATATGCCCCCGAGTTTTTTGATGAACCCTGAAAGGAACGAAAGGAACGTGTATCAGTGTCCTGATACCTGTCAGGTTTCCAAATGATATCATGATTCCTAAGGTTATAACTCGTTTCAGAGGACTCCCGTTGGGGAGACCCACCCCTTCATTGTGAATTCTTTTCTGTATTGTTATTTTTAGATTGTTTGTTATCCCATTTCTTTTTAGAAGAAGAGGGTGCTTGCTTCGAGTTGTCCTTGTCGGGACTACCTGCCATTTGTGATTTCCCTGGTTTGGCTCCCAAACTATCTATACCTAATGTGGCATAGGTTTCTTCGATAATTTTTGGTAACTCTTGCTCCTTATTTATAGGAGCTACTTCCCTTAAGTGGTGGTGTATAGTCACTGCTGCTGCCTCCCCTTTTATGTTGCTCAGCATGATTGCATAGACTTGGGCAAAATTACCCATCAGTTTCACCAAGTCCAGGGCAGGTCCTGCCCCGTACTCATTCTGTATCTGTTTCAATACTTCTGGAACGACTGAAAGCAAATGGTTAGCATTCTCTGTTTTTCCTGCTGACCCGTATGGGGAAATACTGCTTCCAGCTATGCAATTTTTTGTGCTATCTAGAACGGAATTTGCTCCCGTTTGGAAAGAATTGTCCCCATTACTGATTTTAGTGTCTGTGGGTTAATTATAGGTGTGTTCTGATGTGGACCGACTGGAGCATTTCTCGCAGGTTGGACTGTTAATGTTCACATGACAAACTGAACAATGTGTCTGTATAGCCGGACTATGTATTTGTATATTGGAGGGACTTCATCCACCGGTAGTGTGGATCTATCTCAGGATGTGGAGTGTTTGTCGCTAGGACCGGCCAGGTAGCTCCTTCTATGGTGAGTGGACCGAGTCTTACGCCAGATGTTGTGTGTGGGAGGGCGCCTTTAAATCAGTTTCTGTGTTGCTGGTAAGTTAACGGGACTTCAATATCTTCGTATGGAATGTATTCTTCCGGTGGTTCAACTACAATGTATGTGTGAAACAATTTAGTCTGTGGATCTGCAGGCGGGAACTGAACCCAAGAATAGAATACCTCTGATCCGAACACCTGGTGTGCCTCAATCATGAAGCTAACAGAGCCACCTGTTGCGGTTACGCCGTGTTCTAACAATTTCATAGTTACTGCATGTCTGAAGTTTTCTGTAATGTTGAGAGCGTTTGCAAATTAGTCGTCCCCCGAACCACCACTCGCATTGTCAGGCATTCTCAAAAGGAGAAAAATAAAGGTTTTAGTAACTAGAGCTTTAATCCTTACAAGCTTGTTTAAACCTTCAGCCAATACACTGGGTATATCTGCTTGTCGTGTAGTTCCTATAAACCCTATATAGGATCTGTGCGTTTAGACAACATACACTGCAGGATTGGTGTCCAGACGGTTTCTAGACACCCCCACCGGGTACGTTAGCCTGTATACCAGCTAGCTCACAGTGCCACTAGAAACTACTCTTATCAAGGAGAGAATAGTTCTTGGCAACTATCAAACATGACAACCCTGATCCCTCAGGACAGTGGAAACAGTGCAATACTTTTTGTTCAGTCACTCATGCTCACTTTGTCTCAGAGAGATGCACAGAATAAACGGAATGGACGTTTTCCAATAAGTATTTATTGAACAGTCGTTATTCTAGTGTAAAGTAAGTGTGCTGAAACAACCACTAGACAGAAACAGATATAAATGATCAGAAGCACTAAAAAGGTAAAAGGATGGTAGATTTCTACCATCTTGCCGAAACCATAAATACAGGCAAGTATATAAAATACATGAAAATAAAATGCGTACTCCTACGATTCAACCCTAACTAGATGTACCTAAGTGTACCTAGCATGTGTGTAAGTGTTAAGCCAAGAATCCCTCTAGGATAAAGTCAACCCCATTACCTGAAGTGAGAGACTGTGGGACCCCATCTTGGTCTCG
This sequence comes from Calotriton arnoldi, assembly GCA_963921515.1. Classification (NCBI taxonomy): domain Eukaryota; kingdom Metazoa; phylum Chordata; class Amphibia; order Caudata; family Salamandridae; genus Calotriton; species Calotriton arnoldi. Next base: position 43,707 of record CAWUFW010023038.1, on the reverse strand, counting down.
AGCTGGACACCCCGCAAGGGATTTTAGACCACTGCGAGCTGGAGTATCTGCATGCAGGAGCCTCAGCGTCTTGCGTCAGTGTGTCGCATGGAAGTCCTAGTTCTCCTCTGACTATCTCAGCAAGATGTGATGTTTATATACCCAACGGTATTCCCAGGGGTTCTATCTTGCTGTGCCATTGTCGGACTTAGGATGACGTCGGGAATGAACCTTGTACATATTTATTATGCTGGAGATGGTAGCCCTGCTGAGTTTTCAAGAATCCAAGATCCCTCATGCATATTATATGAGGCTATTGTTCAGGGAAAACCCCACGTTCTGTAAGCAGTACCGTAACTAAGTAAAGGGTCAGTCCTAAATGCCCGTTATGTATGTAATGTAGGGACGAATATAGGTAAAATGTTGGGATGTTACCCGGGCCTGTATCGGTGTACCTATATGGAATATAACACCCACTCCTCATCCGACTGGATGACATAATTAAATTCTAACGTACTACTAGGCTGTCTAGGCACTAGTACGCAAGCAACTACAGTAAAAACATAGTTTTGTTAAAAACGCTAAACAATTGTCACTCAAGCAATAGCTCTAATGTGTCCGTATATATAGTCCGAACAACTACAAGCATCGGAAAGCGATGCATGTCATAAAAAGTCTCAATGTGTTTTGGAGTTTCAATTTTGAGTTTGTTTTTTAAAAAAGGCCACATTTTTCCCAGCACACGACGAGCCAAATGTTTATGTATCCTGGCTGGTAGATGCAACATTGCTGTTGCCTGCCTTCGCAAACGACGATCCCTGTAACACCTCGCAGATTACGTCAATTGAGCACAGATGTCTTCCGTGCTGCCTGCAGCCGATGCTGGGGCAGCCTGTGCACCATTCAAGGCCTGAGTGTTGGTGGAGGGGCCGGTATCCATTCCAACAGGAGCAGAGATTTCCTGTGGTGGCTCTAAGAATGCCGCCACCAGCATGGGAATACGCTGGGGACACTGCAGAACATGGGCCGTTATCGGGTCCAGTAAAGCATCAACGTCCGGTTGCGCAACTGATGGAAGTGTCAGACAGAGATCCAACACACATTCTTCTCCGCAGAACAGGCATCGGAGGGCAGGTAGGACACAGTCCATCCAATCTGGTCTAAATGACAGGAACCTAGAGGTGCTCAGTTTCAGTAGGCGAGGTGTGCCCAGATGTTGTACCATGCGATCACAGTATTTACGCTCCAGGAGTGCTTTTTCCATCTCCTTGGTGACTGGGACGTCCATGGCGTAGCAGAAAAATTACGATCAGGATACCTGCTATTAGGAACAGGATCAGCGGAAGTCCACCAAAAATGCTTCCGAATACGGAGTGTATAAAGTTTGGTATAAATCCGAGGACCGTCTAAAAGGTGCTTAATAGTCCCGAACCTATGGTCTTAAATAGGTGGACTATACCTGTCGTATCAGACATGTTAAAGATACGAGTTACCATTTCTGTGAAATGGAAGGGGCAGTTCGTACGTATAAGTGCCTGTATCTCAGCCGAGGACCTTGCTATTTGGAGATCTAAAGTCTCCCGGGCGGAGGATAAGGGCACGGTTTTCTGTAGAAGCATGGCTTTCATTCTGCTCAGAGTATCAAACCGTATAAAGGAAACATTCAACGAAGGCCATAGCGGCGCCTCCCTGACTGTGTGTGTCGGTGGAAACAATACTTGCATACAGCAAGTAGCCCTGGAGCTCATGGTGACTAGATATGGGATGCCCGGAAGCATTCCGCAGCAACCTTGATCGTTCAGCATCAAGTAACTCCCATTTGAAAGTAGCCTGAATACTGGGGTAATAACGGCTGCTGGGGTACCCCTCAAGTGACAGGCTAGGTTTGCTACTGAACCATTGCAGGCCCCGTGCAGCATAATATCCTGGCATATGAAAGATTCACTTAAAGCGTTCTCGCAGTTTATACCGCTTAGAAACACTTCCAGATCCCCACTCCTGCATCGAAATCTGTACGGTAATTTCCAAGATTCCTCGATGAATTCCCTACCCATTTCGTCATATCTGCCTGCCTGTTGTTGTTCTAGGCAGTACTGAAACTGCCTTCACAATCGAGATCAGGTACCCACATTCTTGTCCCAAATAGGACCTCATAAGGAGTGACACCCCCTAGAGAACTTTTTGGCATGTTATTCAAAGCCCGCTGTACCCCAAACAGATGACTGACCCAACTACCACCCGAACCTAATACCCTAGCTGTTAAAGATCGCTTTAAGTCCCGTTTTTTCCTCTCCACAACCGAATTTCCCTCGGGATGGTACAGAGAGGACTACTGCAGTGCTACACCCAAACCTCCCATGGCTTCCTTGTAAGCCCTAGAGCTAAACGCGGGGCCACGGTCAGAATGAAATGCGCCAACTGCGTATGTCCCTATAAAGACTCGTAAATCTTTTATAACAGTTTGAGCGTCAGCCGAGTGCTGAGGCCATACCCATTAGAATCTCGAGCAGGAATCCACTGCAACCATGATGTACTTGTAAGCCCCGTCAGATTGTAAGGGGCCGCAGTGGTCCAAATAGACACACATGAGTGGTCTGTCTGATATTAATAACGGCGTCTGCGCAGGACGAACTACGGTGGAACCCTTCATCTCCTGGCAGATGTCGCACTTTAAGACATAATCTTTGGTCTGCTTTGTTAACCCTGGCCACCAGTAGCGTTGTTTCAGTAAAGAAACCGTTGCAGTAACACCTGCGTGTGCCGAACCCAGACTCTCATGTGCAGCTAGTATTAACCCTAATCTGCGATCCATGTTTGGTATTACTCTATCCCCCACTCCTGGAATCTGAGCAAATGGAACGTTATTTGCATCCAACTTATAGGAGCACTTGAGTGGAAAACCTTTCGGCAATGCCTTATTGTCTTTCCGTGAAGCAATGACAGCTACCATTATCTGTCCGTCTATTCTCGTTTTTGAACGAGTGATTGCAGCTACGGACGCAGTTCGTACTGCCCCCTGTGCGGCTTCATCAGCCAATGAATTCCTTTCAACGTGAATGCCATCACGTTGATGACTCAGCGTGTGTATCACGTGAACTCTTGGTAGTTCGTTTTTCAACTCAGATACCTGTTCCCATAGCATTGTATACTTAATTGTGCCACCTTTTGAGTCCTTAAACCCATTTTGTCCCCAATAGTGAAGATATTCATTGTATGACTGGACACAGTAAAAAGAATTGTGGGGAATTCTTGATCCGTATTCATCAGTGCCAGTAATAGAGCTTTTAATTCTGATAGCTGAGCCATGCAGTCTCCTAGAGACTGAGTTTTTGCACAGCTTGGATGGAACTTGCCGTCCTGCATATGACCTTTCACAATCGCACATGCAGCGCTGTATTGTTGTTTACTTCCAATGGCCGGCTGAGCAGATCTGTCAGTGTAAATTATGTATTCATACTGATCTAGAGGCATTATTTCATTCGGGAGAGGATATTCTTGTTCATATTGCAGAAATGCTTTTGTTTTTAGACTTGGGTCGTATCTGTATTCTACATCTGATGCAGTGAGAGAATTATCCCATTGTATCCATCTCGGATGTAAGGCTTTAGCATTTGGAACGCTTGCCCTTGTAGCAGACTCTAAGGCCTGTACTGGAGTCACGACAATTATTCGTTTCCCCTGAGCCAGGGCTCTTACTCACTACAGCCGTCTGTACGGCTGTCAGAATTTTTTCTGTAGATACAAAACGCATCTCAGCATTTGTGTACAAGTGTGATTTGTATGCTATGGGTACTGTTTCGCCTTCATTGTATGTTAAGTAGGTGTACCCAAATTGACCCGCAACTATACGGATCACTAGGTTGCGGACATTTACGCGTGTCTGTAAGTGTTTAGACGCTATCATGTCAGCTTGTAGGGAACAAAGGATATCTGTGTGTTCCTGTGTCCATTGCCTAACTGAAAAATCAGATTTCATAAGGTCGTAGAAAGGTTTAACCCTTTCTGCGTAATCGAAAATGTATGTTCTACCAAAATTCAGGAATCCCAGTATGGATTGTACATTTTTTTAATGATTTTGGAGGTTGGAGCAGCGCACACTTTTCTAAAAAGTTGGCTGCAAAGCTTTTCCCTTCACTTGAAAGCTCATATCCCAAAAATAGGACATTAAGGGTGGCTATTTTTGATTTCTTAAAGTCGAATTTATAGCCCTCAGATGCGAATCCCAAAATTATGGTGCTCACCCTGGTCAAGTGTTCCTCTAGGTCATCATCCGTCAGATAAATATCATCTACATAGGACAATGCCTCCTCATCCAGATTCTGAAGTAACTCAGTTACCCTAGCTGAGAACAACCCCGGGCTGTTCTTATACCCTTGGGGGAGTCGACAAAATTGACGCTGTGACCCCAGCGCTGAGAATGCTGTCAAATATCTATCTGCACTTAGGAACCATATTTTGGCAGAAGAATCCATTTGAGATATCTAGTGTTGTTTTGTATTTTTTCCGCACAATGTTATTCATCAATGCGGCACTGTGTGCGTTCTGTACTGCGAATGTTTTCGTGCAAGAGTTCAGATGTCTGTAGTCTAAAACTAGATGATATGTATTGCCAGGTTTCACTACGGGAAACAAAGGTTTATTCATTGAAGAGGTGCAAAGTACAATCACACCCTGGTATTCAAGTTGATTTAAGATCTCCCTGACCTTTTTTTTCGCTTCCTGTTTTATTGGATACTGTCTCTGTGGATTCGGAGTAGATTTCAGTGGTATCACGTGGTGAGCTGACTCTTCATCCCACCCAACATGGTTGCGATATAGTGCAGGGGCAAGGGCTATCGCCCACTCCTGCGCATATGTGTATTTTAAGTGGATGGGAACGAGGTCGGAAAAGGCTGGAAAAATTACCGTTTCTCCCTTTGGGCAATCCATAACAATATCCGGCGGCCAATTTCTTTTAGCTAAAAGAATGTCATAGCCCAAAGTTAAGTTCTTCCAAAAAAGACCTTTAATTTTTCAGGGCTTGTACCCCTCCATTTGGAGTGTTATTTCATGTAACCTATGTGGGACGCTCACCCTTGTATCAGGTGTTTCCACCGTGATATGTTCATTCAGCTCCGCTGTCACCAGAAATTCCATCAGGTTCTGGCGAGCTATTGTTACTTCTGCTGCACTGTCTAGCATCGTCAGAGCCCATTCCCCGTTCAGTAGTTGAGTCCTCAGGATTCTGGGCATGTCTGATCTTAAGACCTGCTACTTTCTTCTTTTTGAATTGAGGCTTTGATTTTGGCTTTTCTTCTTGTTTGGGTGTGTAGTCTGAAGTGCGTTGCGTGTCTCTGGACTTTGTACGCTCTTCTTGTCTGTGTTCTGACAGTCCTTCCCTTTCGGAGTTTTTTGATGAACCCTGAAATGAACGAGAGGAATGTGTATCAGTGTCCTGATACCTGTCAGGTTTCTTAATGTTATCTCTGTTCCTAAGGTTATACATCCTTTTGGAGGGCTCCTGTTGAGGAGACCTACCTCTGGATTGAGATCTATTCTTTTGTTGTTTGTTATTATCCCATTTCTTCTTTGAAGAAGCAGGTGTTTGCTTGGTGTGTTCTTTTTCTGGACCTCCCATGAGTTGAGGTTTTACTGGTCTAGCTCCCAAACTATCTCTACCTAATTCAGCATAGGTGTCTTCGATAATTTTAGGTAATTCTGTCTCCTGTTGTAAAGGAGTGAAATCCCTCAGGCGTTGGCGTATTTGCCACTGCTGCTGCGTCCCCTTTAATGTTTTCTAATATTATAGCTGATACCTGGGTAAAGTTACCTAGTAACTTCATCCCTAAGTTCAGAGCAGGTTCTGCTCCATACTCATTCTGTATTTGTCTTAATACATCTGGTATCACTGCTAATGAAGAGATACCATGAGTTCTGGTATTTATGGCAGTGAAGACTGTACCCCAAGTGGTACAATCCTCTATCTGGGGAGCTATTCCCATGGGCAGGCAAATTGTTAGCATTCTATGATTTTCTTGTGGGCTAGTGTGTGGAAACACCACCTCCAGTTGTGTTATTTTTTTGTGCTATCCAGAATACATTTGTTCACGTTTTATGGGCATTTTACCCATCACTGCGTGTAATGTTTGAGGTGTAATTTTTGTTGTCGATGTCTGAATTGGACCTGTTGGTATAGCCGTGGCTGGCTGGAGTGTGAGTGTTCTCATCACAAACTGTGTCATGTTTCTGTAAAGTCCTATTAGTTCTTTATGAAGTGTACGTAAGTCTCCTACTGGCATTGTTTCAATGTCAGGATGTGGTGTATAGGCCGTTAGTACTGGCCATGGTGCTCCGTCTCTTCTGAGCGGACTGAGTCTTACTTTATTTCTTGTATGGGGGAGGGCGCCTTTTAAACCAGTTTATATGTTCCTGGTAAGTGAGCGGAACTTCAATGTCCTCATACGGACAATATTCGCTCGGTATGTCATCTTCTATGTAGTAATGAAATGTTTTTGTTCGTGCATCTGCTTGTGGGAATTTAACCCATGAATAGAATACATCTGTTCTATATGATTTGTGTGCCTCAATCACGAAGGTTACTGGCCCACTCCTAGCTGTTAAACCATATGCTGCTAGTTTTAGGGTGATGGCATTTCTAACATTTTCAGGAATTTGTATTGCATCTGCTCTTCTTCATCTTGGACTGTCATATGTAGTGCACGCACAACATTTTCCTGCTCAGTCATAAGGTTTTATGCACAATGGGAACGATTTGTCCTTCAAGCTTGATTAACCAACAGCCAATACATAGGATGTTTGCCTACTCAGCTGCAGTGGATTTTTGTTCCCTCCCACTCCAGACGTCTCTGGGGAAATGTGAGTAGGGGTCTCTGAGAATAGCACGACTGAACAACTCAGATTTGACCGTTAAATAAGTATCCAACCAACGTTGGCGGCGCCATGTCGTGTAGTTCCTATAAACCCTTATAGGATCTGCGCGTTTAGACATTGGTGTCCAGACGGTTTCTAGACACCCCCACCGGGTACGTTAGCCTGTATACCAGCTAGCTCACAGTGCCAATAGAAACCCCTCTTACCAAGGAGAGAATAGTTCTTGCCAACTATCGAACATGACAACCCTAATCCCTCAGGACTGTGGAAACAGTGCAATACTTTTCGTTCAGTCACTCATGCTCACTTTGTCTCAGAGAGATACACAGAATAAACGGTATGGACGTTTTCCAATAAGTATTTATTGAACAGTCGTTATTCTAGTTTAAAGTAGGTGTGCTGAAACACTCCTAGACAGAAACAGATATTAATGATTAGAAGCACTAAAAAGATAAAAGGATGTTAGATTTCTACCATCTTGCCGACACCATAAATACAGGCAAGTATATAAAATACATGACAATAAAATGCGTACTCCTGCGATGCAACCCTGTTATGTTAGCTGTGCTTGTATAGCGCATGGCTGCCCCAGCATCGGGGCGTCCCAGCGCTAGCGGACGGGGGACCAGGGAAAGTGATGCTTGCCAGATGGAAAGACAGCCAGGTAGAGACTGTTTCTAAAAGCCCAGGCAACAGGGGCGCAGCATGCACACACAACGTGCGCTAGATGGATGAAAACAACCAGGTTTTGATCTGTTTTCTAAATGCCAAGTGATCATGTGTGCTGCGCGCCGTGAGTGGAATGGAGTTCCATAGGGCAGGGGCCAAGGACCTAAAAGAGCGCCCGCCAGCTCTACTCCTGCGCACCCTAGGAGTGCAGGCCAGATGCAGGTCTGCAGAGCGCAGTGCTCGCGCTGGGACATATCGTGTACAGAGCTCCTGCAGTATCCGGGGGCCCTAACTAGATGTACCTAAGTGTACCTAGCATGTGTGTAGGTGTTAAGCAAAGAATCCCTCCAGGATAAAGTCAACCCCATTACCTGAAGTGAGAGACTGTGGGACCCCGTCTTGGTCTCGAGTTGGACCCCCGCAAGGGATGTTAGACCACTGCGAGCTGGAGTATCTGCATGCAGGACCCTCAGCGTCTTGCGCCAGTGTGTCGGGATGGAAGTCCTAGTTCTCCTCTGACTATCTCAGCAAGATGTGATGTTTATATACCCAAAGGTATCCCCAGGGGTTCTAGAAAGGGGGACCCCTGACCAATAACGGGCAGGTATAGCAGGGGAGATAGGAACAACCAACAACAGAAGATTACCTGCCACAAGAGTTCAACAAGGTCCTAGAAAAGGATCCTAATATTTAACAAGCACAGCACCAGAGCAACAAAGACAAATGTCAGAATAATCCAACCATAGAGTAATTCAATCAAACTGGTTTCTCATTTTTATTTTCATATTATCAAAAACATTTAATCACATTTTAGAAAAATAAATATATAACAAAACCAAATTCAATACAATAGCCATGTCCACACGTCTCATTCAGATACCACAGTCATACTATCATACATTCCAAATCACATCATCATTCATCCAACATAAAACATTTTCATCACATCAACAAGTACATCAAGATGGTAGAACTGCCACATGATGGTTGGATGACAGGTTCACAATAGTCATCCAAGGGTAGGGGTAGAAACAATCCAGCTACCGTAGCCGTAGTAACGCCAACACGCGTTTCGGTGTCTAACCCCAACCGGGGCTACACCTTCATCAGGGCGAGGATGAACAAATGGTGAGGGACAGAACACCTGATAGTAACAAGCAGAGAAAAAACTGATTTCTCCGGATATAATTTAAGTTCCGAAATAGATTAATAAAACTCCAATATAAATCCACACGAAGGGTCCAAGTCGGCCCTGATCAATCGTTTCCTTCAATAGCAATCCACAAAATAATAGAGGTAATCGGGGCTGACGCTCCAGAGAATACAATCCAGAGACTACGTCCAAAGATTCGGGCCTGGTATTAGTCTCCACAACAAATAACAACGATATCAAATATCAGCGTAGCGTCTAACAGGGGATACTTCTTCCGGGCTAGAACGAAGCCGGGATGGCGGCTTCGTTCTAGCCCGGAAGAAGTATCCCCTGTTAGACGCTACGCTGATATTTGATATCGTTGTTATTTGTTGTGGAGACTAATACCAGGCACGAATCTTTGGACGTAGTCTCTGGATTGTATTCTCTGGTGCGTCAGCCCCGATTACCTCTATTATTTTGTGGATTGCTATTGAAGGAAACGATTGATCAGGGCCGACTTGGACCCTTCGTGTGGATTTATATTGAGTTTTATTCATCTATTTCGGAACTTAAATTATATCCGGAGAAATCAGTTTTTCTCTGCTGATACTATCAGGTGTTCTGTCCCTCACCATTTGTTCATCCTCGCCTGATGAAGGTGCAGCCCGGTTGGGGTTAGACACCGAAACGCGTTAGCGTTACGTACTACGGCTACGGGTAGCTGGATTGTTTCTACCCCTACCCCTGGATGACTATTGTGAACCTGTCATCCAACCATCATGTGGCAGTTCTACCATCTTGATGTACTTGTTGATGTGATGAAAATGTTTTATGTTGGATGAATGATGATGTGATTTGGAATGTATGATAGTATGACTGTGGTATCTGAATGAGACGTGTGGGACATGGCTATTGTATTGAATTTGGTTTTGTTATATATTTATTTTTCTAAAATGTGATTAAATGTTTTTGATAATATGAAAATAAAAATGAGAAACCAGTTTGATTGAATTACTCTATGGTTGGATTATTCTCACATTTGTCTTTGTTTCTCTGGTGCTGTGCTTGTTAAATATTAGGATCCTTTTCTAGGGCCTTGTTGAACTCTTGTGGAAGGTAATCTTCTGTTGTTGGTTATCCCCAGGGGTTCTACCTTGCTGTGCCATTGTCGGACTTAGGATGACGTCGGGAATGAACCTTGTACATAGTTATTATGCAGGAGATGGTAGCCCTGCTGAGTTTCCAAGAATCCAAGAATCCTCATGCATAATGTATGAGGCTATTGTTCAGGGAAAACCCCACGTTCTGTAAGCAGTACCGTTACTAGGTAAAGGGTCAGTCCTTAATGCCCGTTATGTATGTAATGTAGGGACGAATATAGGTAAACGGTTGGGATGTTACCCGGTACTATATCGGTGTACCTATATGGAATATAACATGCTCAGCTGAGGCGGATCTCCCTTTCCACTTCAGACGTCTCTGAAAAGTGTGAGCAGGGCTTTCTGAAAAAAGCACGAATGAACTACTTAGATTTTAACTGTTAATATAAGAACCAAACCAACGTTGGCGCCGCCATGTTGTGTAGTTCCTAGGAACCCCCAGGACCTGCGCGTTTTGGTGACCTAAATGAGTGCTTGATGTCCAAACCACTTCGGGACACCCCTACAGGATATGTCAGCCATTAGACCAGCTAGCTCTACAGTGCCACTACCACCCCCTCTATCTTACAGTGGTGTAGGTAGTTTCTGGCAACCACTAAACCTGACAACCCCAATTCCTCAGGGATCGTGGAAAACAGTACAGTACTTTTCGCTCAGTCACTCAGGCTTACTTATTCTCAGAAAATACACAGGATGGCGGTTAGGACGTTTCAATAAGTATTCATTGGTCCAGCGTCAGTCTTGTGTAAAACATATTTGCTGCGACAATCAGGAGACATACAAACAAATCACAAGTACTAATATAGTAAACAGTAGATACATTTCTACCATAGTGATAAGAAGATGAACATATAAAGTTCAGATAAGACAGTAGCACTTGCATACTCCTATAATGCGCGCCCTACGTAATTTGCCTAAATGTACCTAGCCTAGATATGTAGGCGTAGCATGTGTGTGTATAGATATATGTGTATATAGCCAAGAATCCCCTAGGGAAGAACCAACCCCCTCACCTGATGGTAGAGAATGAAGAACCCTGTCTCTGCTCCGAGGATGACACCCCGCAAGGGATGTGAGACCGCTGCGTGTCGAAGATTCGGCATGCTGGACCCCATGTCAGCGTGGAAGGAATTCTCCTCTAATTTGCAGGGGGGAATAAAGCTCTTATATACTAGAGTGGTCACTCCAGGGTTTCTTCTAGAATCGATATGTTTTGAAAACAATCATAAATGTTTTGAAAACAATCATAAATGATTTTCTAAACGATGTGATCATGCACAGCGGGCTTGTTGGCCAAGGATGAAAAAGGTGGTGACCCTTATACAGAATAATTGTGCAGTGCCTGAGAACATGTTTATGTACGTCAGGTACAGGGATTATGATAAAACACTAGGAGCCTGGTGTCGAATAGACAGGAGCAAACTGCTAGGTAAAAGGTCACCTATTCAGAACCGTTATTGTCATGTAGATGGGACAATGTATGTAAAAAGGGGGCATATCTGACAGGACTAGCCTAAAGGACATGACAGGGTGTCTTAATTTTAGAGCGGTCACGCAAATCATATCTATGTTCAGAAGCGTCAGATGGAGGCAAACCAGCACGAGAACTAGGCTTCTGTTGTTGCTGCCTCTCATTTTTATTCCAAGCCTTCTTAGGAAAGACTGGATGACCCTCCTTCTCAGGAGGGGGTTTACTCTGAGCTTGTGTACATGGTCGAACCCCTAAGCTATTGCGACCCAATGATGTATGCACATCAGCAATAATAATTGGCAACTGTCGCTCCTGATCGACGTTCTCGACTGTCGCCAGGCGTTGGAGCACTTGTAAGCAAACTGCTTCACCTTTAATGTTGGCCAGAATTATATCGGAGACAATAGGGAACATGCCCACTAACTTCATCCCCAAATCCAGGGCTGGACCAGCCCCATGTTCATCCTGTATCTTTTTCAGAAACCTTTTTCAGAACGCTCAGCAGAACGCTCATGGAGGGGGTGCCAAAGCACAGTGTATACACTGAAGCGAACACCGTACCTCAGGTGGTGCAGTCCGCTAAAGGAGGAATCAGACCACTCGGCAAACTCATAGTAAGGATCCTGTGTTTCTCAACAGGAGACGTATGTGAAAACACAGCCTCAAGCTGCTCAATTTTTTGTGCGATCCAAATTGGTAAGTCCTCACAATTTTGAGGACGTTTTCCTATCATAGAGTTAATCATGACGGGACTAATCACAAGTCCTCCGCCCTGACCCAGTGCCGGAGGAGCAGCTCCAGCCGGAGCTGCTTGAAGTGCACAAGACATAAACTGTATGACTCGTCTATGATAATAAACTAACTGTATAAAGAGCAAACGTAGCTCCACGATAGTAACATTGAGATAATTAGGATGTGGTGTAAAACCAGCCAAAACAGGCCAAGTAGCCCCATCGATAGGCATGGGGCCCATTCGAACAAAAGAGACAGTGTGAGGGAGGGCGCCATTAAACCAAATAGTATGCTCCCAGGACCTCCAAGGAACTTCCCAGGAACTTCAATTAATGCATAAGGACGATAGGCTGCTGGAGGAGCAGCGGCCGTGTAAGTGTGAAACAAATTATAGTTTGCATTTACTGTGGGAAAGTAAACCAAAAATAAAAAACTTCGAAGCAGTATGCTGGATCCGCTTCAACCACAAAAATAAAGTTAGCCCCCGCATTGGGGACTCCGTGCTGAATCAAGTAAGCCGTATCTGCCGCCCGGCTATGTGCTGGAATAGCGACAGGTTGTGCCATGTAGAAATGAAAAGTGTCAATAAAATGGTAGCGCAAAAGGGTAAAAAAACTTTTACATTTCAAGCTTGAATAACCTACAGAAATAGGTGTCCCCTACAAATGCAGGAGGCTAAGCCCCCCCCCAACACGGACGTCTCAGGGAACCAGTGAGAGGGTATCATGCACAAGCACAAGCGCTACTCAGGGGTCTTGTGAATAAGTACCAGATCAAACGTTGGTGGCGCCATGTTGCAGGGAGTCTGCACAAACACAGAACTATGCGTAGGATTATGGGACCTTAGTGCATAGGGACTGAGTCATCCTATCACCTTTGTACACGAGCCCAGGACCGACTAGCTATAGTGTCTCACTTGCTCTCCTACTCACTCACAGAGAGACAAATGATTAGACACCCCAGAACACAACACTCCCGACTCTCTCAGGGATCGCGTTTGCAAGACACACCCTTTCGCTTGCACTCTTGTACTTGTCCACAATAAGATCTGACAGAGACACGCTCTAATATGCAGTATACGTGCCACAATAAGCAGGAAAATGCATAACACAAATATGGTAAGCATAGCAATTAGTCCGTAAATCATGAAAGGAGCTGTCATTATAAAAAGACAGTATAGCCTAATCTCCCTCCCCTTGTATAGAAGCAAAATGATTATATATCAGAAGATCTCTGGGCATTATCTGCAGACCCCGTACCTCAGTCTATAGATGGTAGATCTACATTATAGGTCCTGTCTTGCTCTTCTCCCTGGGAAGGACCCTCTCCAAGTGTGTCCTACCTATTTGTGTATTCCAATAAGACCAAAGTACGTATTCCCAAACAACAGCTGCATCGGTATGTTTTGTCTAGGTGCTAGGGCTGGACCAGAACAGAATAACAAGGGACATTGTTGATCGACCTTGCTCACAATGTTCAGACTAAATCCCAGGAAACTGCAAAGTGTGAACACAGCGATAGGTTCTCATGTGAAAATGGCAAAAGAGGCTTTTGCAAAACAAACTCATGTAGTAAAGTGTGCAAAGCAGCGAACAATCTGCAGCGTGCTCATGCTAACTTAGAGAAGACGAAAATGTCCCCATGGGCCATGTGACAGTGGGCTCAGAACTGCTGGTAATGCCAAAAGTAGAGGTACTGCGCTATCACACAATATCAAAATTTCAAGCGTACATAACGAGAAGTGCAGAAGAGCGATGAGAGCCAGGTGCGAAATTGTGCCAAAAGTAGAAGCACACAGGTGCCAAGAAATGCTAAAGGCAGTGAAGGCCAGGTACAATGCAAAAGGTTGAAAGCGGCGATGAACATATGCAAGATATAATCCCGAAACGTATTGACAAAGATGAAAAAGGGGCCATATGACATCATGGCAGTTGCGACGACACTGGTGCAAGCAAGCCGCTGGGTCCTAGAGATGGTATGAATGGAGCAGGTTCTAGCGGGCAGTAGACGGTGCAGGAGGAAGTCCTGCTCTCGACAGCAGGAAGTTCCACAGGTCATTATGATGCTGCTGCCATATTGAAACCCCCGATTCCATTCAACACTGCCAAAAAGTTACATACTGGCGTCAGATGGACTGCATGTATTGAGAAGTTCGATGATTTCATGCTGCTAGAAGAAACAGATGACAAGAAGATTATCAAGTACTTAAAGAAGCATGCAGGTGGCGGAGTGAAAGAAGAGATAAAGAAAATACCACAAGCTGATGCAATCTCATACAGACAGATTAAAGCGGCTGTAGAGGTCAAGTTCAATCCAATGCCGAAAGACGACTATGGAAGGTACATCTTCAACCATGCTAGACAGCAAGCTGGGGAAACAATGGATGAATTTGCGCCAGATCCTCCCGCTCCTGCCTGCCACCTCCAGACCCTTAGTGTTGAGGAGTCTAATATTGAGTAGGTTGGATTATTGTAACTCCCTGTATTTGGGAGCACCACAATCAGCATTGCGGAAACTATAGAGGATTCAGTCTATAGCAGCCAAATTGGCGTTAAACAGGCAGCGCAGGTCTTCCACATCTCTAGCTCTAAGAGATCTCCATTGGCTGACCATAAATGAGAGAATTCACTTTAAATCTCTCTGTATAGTGTTCAAAGCATTATATGGTTTAGGTCCAATATCCATGCAGAAGAGATTTACCTGGTACACACCAGGGAGAAATTTACGCTCATCAGGCATGTATTTGGTAACCACCACCAGATTTAAGAAGACTAGGACAGGTGGCAGAGCCTTTGGGGTAGCAGCCTCCCGACTTTGGAATGACCTTCCCTTGAATATCAGGCAACTGAAATCTTTGCTTCCATTTAGAAAAAGCCTAAAAACGTGGCTTTTCCCTAAGAATTAGCGTTATAAGCATACCGTATAGACTATCTTTATGCACAATGTCATCTGGGCAAGTCACAGCGCCAGGATACCCGTAGGGTGATAGTTTTGCGCTATATAAATTCAAAAATAAATAAATAAATAAAAAGACTTGAGACTCTCATCAAGCATTGCAAGTTCTATTAATTCAACGATGCGGAAGCCTTGGAGTAATTTATGGGTGCCTGTCTGACTCGTTCAGACGACGTGTTCTGCGCAAGACACTCATTGGAGAGAGTGCTCATGGCTCAGAGAGCAGAAGAACGTGCTGAACGACAGGCAGCGGATATGGAAACTGGAGTACCCCAGAATGAATCAGCACTGAACATGAAAAGTAAGCAGAGACACAAGGTCAAGGGCCATAAAGTGATGTCTCAGAAGAAAAAGAAATTGTGTTTCTGATGAGGATTTTCCTTTCCGCACAAAGGTAAATGTCCCTCCATTGGACAAACATGCAAGGGCTGCAGGAAAGAAAACCATTTCATAACGGTTTGTAGAGTGAAAGAGAAACCAACTATGTCAAATCGAGAAGAGAAAATTGATGCCAGAAAGTTCCAGAAGCACTCTAACCTTGCCCACAAGGCAAAACTGCGAAATCAAGTGAGGAAAGTGGAAACTGAACAAAGGATATTGTCATCTAAGTCATCGTCCACAGACTCTTAGATGTCAGTGCTGAGCGACAGTGAGGAAAATGGCTGTACGATGATGGAGTCTACTAGTAAGAGTTGTGTACATACAGGTTTGGCTTCATGCACAGAAGAGCCCAAGTCCAAGAGAGGTCGCCATGTGGAACAATCAAACTTTTTTAAACAGTGCCCTAAGATCACACTCAAAGTGAACGGTTGTCCAATACCTTTTATCATTGACAGTGGTGCATCGATAAACATCATGCCGGCAGAAAAATATCATGAACTATCTCCGGTGCCCCGTCTTACGCCATCAAAAGACAAAGGTATATACGTGGGCTGCTTCCACATCATTACAGAGTCACGGCTCATTTGTAGAAAACATGCGGTACAAGAAGACGAAGGTACAAGTGCCGATACATGTTCATCAAGGCACTTCGTCGAGCGCATGCTTACTCAGTTTTAACACTGGTGCTGACATGGGTCATATTTCTATTAAGTACAACGCACATGCACATACAGACATAGTAAATCAGTTGCCGTCCTTATTTCATGGACTAGGAAAGCTTAAAACCAAGAAGGTGCAGCTTCACATTAATGAGGACATTCTTCCTGTTGCTCAACAACATCATCAAATTGCTTTTCACTTCCAAAAAGCTGTTGAAAAAGAACTGGAAACACTGTTAAAGCATAACATCATTGAAAGCTCCACTGGTCCGCCGCCATGGGTCTCACCCATAGAGGTAGTCGCAAAGAAGGACTGTGGAGATGCAGTGCACATCTGTGTTAATATGCACCAGGCCAACAAGGAAATCGAGCGCAAACGACATCCAGGTCCACACATTGCAGATATGATTACACAGCTGAGTGGTACCAAAGTCTTTTCCCGCCTTGATCTGTACAACGGGTATCATCAACTTGAACTGGAAGAAGGATTACGACCTTTTAAACCCATGTTGGTTTGTTGAATATAGCATGCTACAACACATGCTTTTACATCGCGTTCCATTACAACGCGGTCGTTACAACGACCGCGTTGTTAGAACGCGATACCTTAACCACGCAAGTCATTAGATCAACTTGCTCTAGATGGCCTCCAACCTTAGGAATAGTATCATTTACTATTCCAACTCCACCCTGCGCAACAGTAGGGAAGGTGTTGGAATAGTAAATTATACTATTCCTTAGGTTGGAGCGCCATCTAGAGCAAGTCGATCTAATGACTTGCGTGGTTAAGGTATCGCGTTCTAACAACGCGGTCGTTGTAACGACCGCGTTGTAAAGGTAACGCGATGTAACAGCCGCGTTGTAAAGGCTGTTTCCCATGTAATACAGCCTGTCACACATGCCTTTAATTTCAGTGATGATATACTGGTGTTTTGGGGCCACTCGAAAGGAACATCACAAAGCCCTGACACAAGTCTGCAGTTTACTTGCTGATGCAGGTCTCACATATAATGCAGAAAAGTGTGAGTTTCAAAAACAGCTCAAATTCTTCGGGCATGTTTTCTCTGAAGGGGGAATGCCACCAGATTTAGCTAAAGTACAAGCTTTGTCATCCACTAGTCCCCCACAGGATGTGACCATGCTGCAGTCCTTCCTTGGCATGGACAGTTACTGCTCCAGGTACATTTGTGATTTTGCCACAGTCAGTGCACCATTGAGAGACTTGCAAACCAGAACCCTGGTTATGGTGGCCGTATGAATGTGACCACAGCTAGGCGAAAATCAAACATGCAATTGTGAACGCTACTGAAATAGCCTTTTTTGATCCAAAATGTGATACTGAGGTTGTGGTCGATGCAAGCCCAGTGGGGTTGGGTCCAATCCTGGCTCAGCACAATGGTCCTGAAGATCCACAGAGACACAAACTGAAAGTGCGTATTACCAACCTGAAAAAGAAAGCCTAGCTGTGGTGTGGGCTTGTGAACACTTCCATGTCTTTCTATACCGAAAACATTTCACCCTTGTCACTGACCACCAGGTGTTGCTCACCATTTTTGGGAATCCAAAAGCCAAGATGCCCCCTCAAATTGAGAGTTGGGGGTTGAAACTGAAAGGTTATGATTGCACTATTGTGCACTGGCCCGGGAAAGATAAATTTACCTCTGACTACTTTTCACGAGTGCCTTTGCAGTGTCATGATACAGTGTCTAAAGCGGCTGAGGCCTATATGAACATCAAAGTCAAATCCAGCACGCTTGCCGCTCTATCAGTAGAACAAGTTCTGACTGTGACAAACACAGATCGAGATATGATTATTCTCAAAGACATTATTTCACAGCAATCCTTGAGGAAACATACTCAACCTCGAACGGATCACTTTGAATATCAACAGTTCAAAAATGTCAGAGAAGAACTTTCTGTCACTCAAGAAGGCATTATACTCCGAGGTACGGGGACAGTCATTTCTGAGAGCCTGAGACAACATGTTATTGAACTGGCCCATGAGGGACATTGTGGAATTGTCGCAACTAAGAGAGCCCTCCGGGACCGAGTGTGGTTTCCTTGCCTTGATGAAAGATTCAAAACAGAATTAAAGGCCTGTCACTTGAGTAACTGTCTGTCTCCCAAAACAATACAGCACCCATTAACCCTGTTTGATCTTCCAAAACAAGCTTGGGAGCGGATTGCTGTTGATTTCTTCAGACCCTTCAATAATGGCCATGATCTCACAGTAATAATTGATGAATACTGATTCCCCCTCGTGGAAGACATGTCGTCAACTACACATGATAAAGTCATTAGAGAATTGAGTGATATTTTTTGCAATATGGGGTGCTCCATCCATTCTCCAGTCTGACAAGGCTCACTTTTCAACAGCTGAGATTTTAGAGATTTTCTCACAAGCATGAATGTCAAGCATCAGAAACGCACACCTCTCTGGCCTTAGGCGAACAGGGTTGTTGAATGTTTCATGGGCACCCTAAAGAGAGTGGTTCAGTGCAATGCGCTGGAAGGAAGTGACCTTTGATCTGCTCTGTGTTCGGCCCATTCGTGTGTACAGGTCCACTTCCCACTCCACAACGGGTGAAAGCCCTGCCACCTTGATATTCGGGGGAGCCATGGGATCGAAACTGCTGCAGTAGACTCAGACGAGTTCGACTAATGCTGACGAGATACGCGAAACTGATTATTTGAACAAATCCAAGATAAAAACCAATGCTGATGAATGTCAAGATGCTCTTAGTCTTCAAAGAGGAAGACCAAGTCGTGGTCAAGCAAAAGCGCAAATCTGATGCTCCGTTCGATGCCGACCCGCTGCGGTTCATGATTAGCAAAGGAAATATGGTGACTGCTCAACATCTCAGAAAGTCCATTACCAGAGATTCGTCGCACTTCAAGCTCCTGCCTAGATGTTCGTTGGCTCCATATATCCCAACTGAGGTCTGTCCACTGAGAGTCCAGAGAGTCTGACTCATACACTTGCCTCTGCATCACCTGCCCCAGGTGCAGTCACCTCTCCTTCGCCTCCGCAAGCTCACACAATGAGATCTGAAAGGCTAATTCGAGCACCTCGATGATGCATTGAGGAGGTTTTATTGAATATATGTTTCATTAGTATTATTTATTTAACAAAGGGACAGATGTAGTGTTTTGTATACATTTGTATAGCGGGACCCTTCTGGTCCCTGAAGGACTCCGTAAGAATGACGTACGTGTTGGGATGTGTCTAGGTGTGGTTAAATAAAGTTGGTGATGTATTGCAAATCAGTTAACAGTTGCACTTTGAAGAATACAGACGTGCACTACAGAGCTCTCTGTGTGGCGTAGTCATTTGCATGGTACCAGGCTGGTAAGGATGCTACAATTAGGTTAGTTTTTTCCTTGAATATCTGTCTTCGCATTACTGGTTATTTTAACTTCACCATTAATTAAACAGGAAGGACTACCAACATAGTTATGACAGATGCTGTCCTCCACACCAGTCCCATTGGAATGCAATTTTCACACAGTGTACATCCCAAAACACATACCTGTCTATGACCACACACAAGCCTTCAAAACTTTATGGCTTGATCAGGCTGTGCAGCACCCATCCTTTTAACAGTAACAGTTGTCTACTACTTACTGCCCTTAGACTAACCTCTGTAACCAGTGACCGATAATAGAGTCTGTCATGAAACACCAAAATAATAATCCCTCCTTCCTGAGAATTTCTTTTCTTACCCTAGTAGTGTAAGCAATGTCTTCTACCTCTCCCAATTGGCAGTTCCTTACTGCAGGGTTTTCCAAATTACCTTCTTAATGCTGGTGGTGGTGGTCCAGCGCTAACAGAGAGGACATCACAGGAAAAACAAGGTTCCTATTCTGAATGATGCTGGTGAGGTGAACTAGCCAAAGGATGACGTGTATAAATTCCAGGAAACTAGACTAAAAGAAAACACAGAATCAGTGGAAAAACAACAACTAGCAACCTAGTGTTTAGTTATTTACTGAAGTAAGCACAATAATGCTCTCAAATCGCATGCGTCAGAAGTCTCTCAAGAGAAGGTTACTTCAGTAGAATCCATGCGACATAGACTGTGGAAAAAAATCAAAATGCACACTACATATCCTTGGACATATGGGGCCTAATTCACAAACTGTACTTTTGAGTAAGTTTATACTTTTGAGTAAATGTACTACTTTTCGGTATTCACAAACTGCACTTCTCTAGCAACTTACACTTTTGAAGCAAGTCCAGCACTACACATGGCCAATCACTGGTACTGCAACATCCTCCTTTAGAAAGTAATTAAATATAGTAAACATTTATTATAAATATGTACTGTCAGTTCAGTTACCAAATGCAAACAGTCCTCAGCCCCCAGACTCCCAGGTTATTTAATTATGTCCAGTCCACCAGACCACAACCACTTAAGAGTTTGCCACTTGAGCCAGTAGTCTGCATTTTCCTAATCAACACACCTCTCTCCAGTCTAAAGGGGTAGGGCTCTTTGTGCCCTCTTGTTTCCAATTGAAATAGATAAGCAATGGTCCTTCTTCTGGATGATATCATTAGTACATTAAGAAAAAAGCAGAGATAGCCGGGTAATGTTAAATAAAAAAATAAATAAACTGGCTGGCCTTAGAAGAACCTAGAGATGATGGTCTTAACAAAAGGACAATTAAAGTATATATCCCATTGAAATGTGAGGGGCAAGCATTGATGCAGAATGATGATGATCCCCCAAACATTACACATCAGGTTTGGTTTACCAGACCATCCCGGTCACCACATGAATCATCATCATTAGATATTACTCCATGATGCAAGTAAAGTTACCTGTTTCTACTGTGGTGTCTATTTACGTATGTGTCTCTCTTTTCCATGGAAGCAATACACAATATAGGAAAATCTTTTAAATCTTCACTGGCGGCCCTGCAAGAGAATGAAACAAAGGATAGGGATGGAAGGCATTTTATTTTTAGGAAAATTAGGCTTCTATTGCAACAGACTGTCACCATTTGTTCATGTCAAAGTCTATGGTGGAACCGAAGGTTGAATCAGTCTGTCTCGACACTCGCCACTCAGCCAGTCCTGGCCTTCAAAAATTGCTCATTGATTGACTACCTGTGACATGCACATTTTCCCACCCCATTTAAGATTAGTGAAAGCTGCGGACTCCAAAGGTCCTCTCCCGACTTTACAACGTTAGGAGGCGAGACTCGACGACGTTTTCCCACCACTTATCATGGTGTGGGACTCTTGATGGCCCTTATTTGGCCCGCTGTTTCTGTGTGTGTGACCTCATTACTTTCTCTATTTGGATACCTTTGGAGTCCGGTTGTTATTAGCAACACGTACTACTACTTGACTTTTCATCAAAGTAATTGATTACGGATTCTGGCATACCTGGTCACACTCGTCACTTCCGGAAATTGCTTCGTGTTGTATCAGGAGTGTTTTGACACTTGCCCTGAAGAAGTCCATCTCTCTGGACGAAACGCGTTGGCTGTTCTGCTCATTTATAGAATTTTTGAATTGATTGAAAATAAAGAAAGTTTTTTGAAGAATACCTCTGGACACAGATCTTATAATTTCAGTGTATATGCTCTTCTAGTGGTGCACCATCTGTTTGTGTATTTGCTAAACCTTTTTAAAGTCCAGTTGTGGACTGCACCGTGACAGTGGGTGCGTACAAAGTGTGCACACATTTTCTGGGTACTTCCCATCATTTGTGTTAAATAGGGGATAGCAGTTTAGGTGCTAGTTTGTTGCAGGGTTCCACTGTCAATGATTTGTTGCACCCTGCCCTAAGGGCTGTTTTGGGCCTACCCTAGGGGTGGCTTATATGGATTAAAAAGAAAGGTTGATGTGTGACAACAGGTTTATTTTGCCTGGTTGAAATGGCAGTTTAAAATTGCACACACAGGCCGCAATGGCAGACATGCAGCATATTTTAACAGGCTACTTTCGTGGGTGGCACAATCAGTGCTGCAGGCCTACTAGTAGCATTTAACTTACAGGCCCTGGGTACCTGTAGTACCAAATTGATAGGGATTTGCAAATAAATTAAATGCTGCATGTCTGCCATTGCGGCCTGTGTGTGCAATTTTAAACTGCCATTTCAACCAGGCAAAATAAACCTGTTGTCACACATCAACCTTTCTTTTTAATCCATATAAGCCACCCCTAGGGTAGGCCCAAAACAGCCCTTAGGGCAGGGTGCAATGTATTTAAAAAGTTGAACATGTACTTTTAAGTTTCACATTTCCGGGTAGTTCTAAACTTCTAAATTTGTTTTTCACTACTGCAAGGCATACCTCTCTCATAGGATAATATTGGGGTACCTTATTACATTTAATACATACTAAACTTTGATTGAGAGCAGGTAGGAAAGTCATGTTTGGTGTCTGAGGATTTGTAATTTTAAATCCTCTTTACTGAGAATATCAGATTTTAAGTCACAATTCTGAAAATGCCACTTTTAGAAGTTGGCATTTTCTTGTCCCAACCATTTGGTTCCTGCAGCCTGTTCCTGGGTCACATGACTAAGTGTGGCTAGCAGTTGGCCTTTATGAATTCTGCCCAGACAGCATCGCAATAGAGGGTCTGATTGTTGGCAGGATCAGCCATCTCTGGCAGGATGTTGAGGGGAGTAGAGCTGTCACCTTTCCACACTTGTACTTCAAAGGCACTGGCCCAGTCATGCACAAAGGACTTCATGAGCCTATTGTGCCCCCAGACAGAATGGGACCAGGACGGGGAGGCAGGAAATTCCAGGCACATTTGTAGGGGAAGCCTCTCCCACTTCAAAGTGGGCACCAGGTATAAAAAGGGGACCTTCAGACCCACTCCTCAGTACACCCCGTGACCTGTGGATACTACAGAAAAAAGCCTCTCTGCTGCCTTGCTGCTTGAGGCTTGCTCTGCCTGCTGAGAAGGAAGACTGGACCTGCACCCATCATCCCAGGGTAGAGTGACTCCAAAGGTCAACTGACTGACCAATGTTCTGAGCTACATGGAAATAACAAGCTCCAGAGGCCTCACTGCAACTGCCCATTCTGCCCTGCTGCAACTGGACCTGCCTGGACCTCCAACTGGACCGCCTGCCTGAGCCCTGCTAGCCTCTACTGGAGTGAGTTCCTTATTTTATTTTATTTATTTATTTTATTTGATGAGTTTTATATAGCGCTGGCTAGACCCGGAGGTATCAGAGCGCTTTACATGAGAATTACATATTGTTACAAGGTTACATCAGTTACATCTGTTACTAGGACTTTACATAGCATAGAAAAACAAGACTAAAGGAGCATAGAGGGTGAAGGGGATAAGAGAAAAGGGGAAGCAAATGCAGATCAGATCATAGCAGACCGGCCACCAAAAGTCAGAGTCAAACAAACAGGTAAGGATCCAGAAACAGCACATCCAAAGCCGGCTTTCCTCACAGCGTCAGGTCAACAATTTGGGAAGGAAAGGGTCCCGAGGGAGGGGGCAAAAAGGGTACCTCACCATGATCTAGCAATGAGAAGAGGGGTGAGGGAGACTCCAGAGGGGTCAGTTAAGGGTGATAGTCAAAAAGGTGGAACAAGGCGCTGATCAGCTGCATGAATCAGTCAGGGGGAATGACGAGATTGTAAGATGGAGGTTTTAGATTCCAGGACCCCAGGTACCTCGCAAACAAAAATGGCGGCATTGCGGGCAAACACAAATCGGGTAAAACATTCCAAAAGGCAAAACCTACCCCACGAGCAGGTTGAATGGGGGCAGATACCAGATCAAGAATGGAGGAAGTCAAGAGGTCGTCGATCACTCACGAAACATCGGAGTCCAGGGAAAGTAGGAAAGACGCGGGAGCTCAGGCAGCAGCCTCGGAAGGAGAAGGCAGCTACGGGGTAAGGAGGGCGCGTCAATGCGAGAGAGGGAAACCAACTCGGTGACCAGGGCAGCCGCATCACAGCACTCTCGAGGCGGCTTTGTCGGGGGAAAACAAGACCCACGCATCTCCGTCGTAGTCCCGGAAAGGTGCCAGCAAGACTCCAGGCAGCTACGGCACAGGACCAGCATGTAGGCGAAGGCAAGATCTCCTTGCTGCATTCACGTTGTTTTTCGTTGCTGAGCAGCGGGATGTCAGGCAACCGCGTCTCTGGTCCAGAAAGGAAGGCGGGCGGCCACACGTCTCAGCTGCAGTCCCAGAGTGGCGCCGCAGGAAGACATGAAATCACCCCAAAGGTCAGGAAAGGAAGCGTTGATCAGCGGGGCCATCAGGGCAGCAAAGTCCGGCATCAGCAGCGATGCAGCGGACAAGCAACCGGCAGACCCACAGGAGTTCACCAGGAGGCGAGGGAAGAAAAGGAGAACCAGCGGAGTGAAGAAGAGCACTGTGCCCGATGACCGGCTGGGTAGGTGACTGCCGAGGCAGTGAACCGGAGCCAATCTCCTCTATAGCTGTCAGAGCACCTCCACCGGACATCGGCCATATTGTTCAGGTTCCGCCGCCAGCAAAGATCCCCAAGAGGTAAGTAAGTAAGTTTTTATATAGCGCAGCTACTCACCCTTACGGGTCTCAAGGCGCTGGGGGCCATAGTGGAAATTAAGTGAGCTATTGCCCAGAGTCACATGGTGCTGAGCTGAGCTGCCGCCAGAGCCGGGGATCGAACCGTGAACCCTGTGCTCCGAAGTCAGCTGCCCTGGCCGCTGCACCACACCTCTCCACTGAGGTGCCTCCCAGGTCCTGGACCCTTGGTCTGGCGTCAGTTGAGTTCCTTCTTTAAGAAATGGAGAAACCCTGAAGTTTTGAGGTCTTCTTGTCAACTGCTAACGGGTCAGTTTGCACTAAAATCTTGCTGCCTGCACTGACCGCCAACTCTAAGCTCCAGTGAACCCAAACTCTTCACGCTACAGTGACCGAAACACGACCAGGGAGCTGGGAGGTGCACTTTTGGCACTATACTTACTTGAAACCTTTAAAATTGCATATCTCTGGTTCTACTGGTTTGATTTGCGTTGTTCTGATGTCAAATAATTTTTTTAATTTTACATTTTTCTCAAATTTTCTATATTGATGTGGGATTTTATTTGTGTTGTGTTTTCACTTTATTGCTGTTTAAGAGCTGCATAACTAATTTCCATATTGCCTCTAAGTTAAGCCTGTCTACTTTTGTGCCAAGCTACCAGAGGGTTAAATACAGGTTAACTTAGTGACTGTTTGTGGTTCACTCTAACAAGGATTGTGGTTGCACAAGTAACTATAACTCATGCCCTAAACTAACTATAGTATGCGTCCCTGCCATGCACAGTGTTGTCATCAATAATGTAATTTCAGATCTTGCTGAGATGCTATCAATTATGTCATAGAACATCATGTGTGATGTAATATGGGAGATAATTAGCAGTGCATGGTGAGGGCATGAGTTATAGTTACTTTAGGGAATGAGTTACAGTTACTTGAGATAACCATGACAGTTGAATTTCAGTGGATCCGAAAATTTCAAACTATATGTTTTAACTGACATTTTCACCTATTCCATCCCTTTAGCCTTTAGTTTGTTTTTTCAGTAATTTCGAAGGTTTTGTTTTAAAGAGTAGTAAGATATTATTACAATTCCTAACTATAGCGTCACCTTAACATTTGTTTTTTTAAACCATATATATAGACAATATATAGGTATATATATTTGTTATTCCAAAGCAGCCTTATCTGCAGAGGTTGTTCTCAAACTCAAGGGTGTCATTTGGAGAATATTCACTCGCCACCCTTGTGATGTCAGACCAACTGCCCTCGCCATTCACAGTTATGTCATTGAGAGTACTGTAATCTTTTGGTATGAGGTGTTTGTTCATTTTAATCATCGTCAATCTCTCTACATTTTGTGGTGAGAGACTGGGCCTTCTGACTGTGAGAACTACGCCAGCTGCACTGACACACTGGCTACTGGACATGCCAGATACTTTATTGACAGCCTGCTGAGATCTGGCCATTGTGCCCTCGTCCAATACCAATTGGTCAATGGGTCTTATTCCAGGTACACCTCTTTTGGGTCATCACAATAGTCTTAGACCATCTTCTGAATTGTCATTGGTGCTGCCATTTGCTGTGCCTGTGTTGCTTGCACGCAGTCGCGGTCCGTGTAGGAGTGCGGCCGGGCGGTGACGTGGGGCGGGGGAGGGGCAGGGCGGGGGGTAGCAAAGTACGGATTACGGACCAATACAGGTAAGTAAACATTTAAATCAATAAAACGAATTTCGTTGTGAGCGCTGCATCGCCAACTGCGATGCAGTGCGCGCACGAAATTCGTTTCATTGATTTAAATGTTTACTTACCTGTATTGGTCCGTAATCCGTACCTTGACCCCCACCCTGCCCCCCCGCCCACGTCACTGCCCGGCCGGCACTCCTACACGGACCGCGACTGCTTGCACGTCTGCAATTAGCTCAAGTAACTGTGACTGGGGGTGAGTGTCTGAAAAGTTTCAGCACTCTGTCCATCATCTCCTTGTGTTTGCTATGTTCGCCCAAAGTTGGCAGGGTATGCCCAGACGTGGGTCCCTTGCTCACTTTGCCGCTGGATTCAAGCTAGCCTGGCTGATGAAGGGTGTTACCACAAAACCGGTCCCAGGATGATTGTTTCCGGTCCAGGGAGGACCTGGCTTGGTAGTTCGGGCTGGACTGTTTTCAAAAGGGACAGGGTCAAGACTGATTTGCATATGGCTTGGTCCAAACTGGGGTGGCAAAGTGAACTAAAGAACAATGATGGATTCAACCCAGAACTGTGACTGGGGGTGACTGTCTGAAAAATGTCAGTACTCCGTCCATCAGCTCCTTGTATTTGCTTAGCTCAAGTAATGCCATATGAAACCAACCCACCGCAGAGGTTGGTTCCCTATCCTTTGTTTCATTCTCTTGCAGGGCCGCCAGTGAAGATTGAAAAGATTTTCCTATATTGTGTATTGCTTCCATGGTAGTGGTAGATTCTGCTGTTGCTGTAGGTCTAATAGTTGGTGATGGTGTGGGTTGATGCTGCAGAAGCTATGAGCCAAAGCACCGGCCCATCTGAAGGTTGAAGGTTGTAATTCACAACTTATGCCCTGGCCTCAAATTTGCAGCCTCAAAACTGCAGTCATTCTTCTTCTTGATCATTTGCTTTCTTGATGATCCAAGTTTTGGAAACTAAGACATCTGTTTTGGTAGAAGGAATGAAAGTGGTCAGCACTTCTTTGTATCTTGGATCCATTGTAGTGGCAGAGATGTACTCCTTGGAGGACATAACCTATTTTTGGATCCTCTGACTAGTGTTCAAACAGGATTAATCGAGCTACCAAAGAAGCTGCATCTTCATTGACATTGGTGAATATTTGTCCCATCTTTAGCAAATGATCTTGCAGCAGATGTAACAACTGGACTGCTTGGCTCACAGTGCTGTACTTCTTCCTTTCTTCTATGTCAGAATCTCTAAAGGGAGTAGTATTTGTATTAGGCACTCCTCTGGACCAATGTGTCCATCTCCATTGTCATGGCTTTTGCAGCGCCATCCCTTTCCTTTGGCTAACATAATCGTTGATAGGCGTCTACTGCTCAAAAAGGCACTGCAGCATATAGTAGGCTAAATTGCAACACGTTGGAATCTCTTACATGAGGGCTTTTATACGTAGATTATTAACATGCTGAATGATCCTCAACAGCTTCTGGGCTTTGAATTAATGGCTAAAACAAGTGCATATTGTTCAGCTGGTGACCAGTATATTGCTATGTCTTCTTTTTTGAGAAAGTCCTGCACAATTAGGCTGATGCAAGGCGTTAAACAAAGGACTCTGAAATATCCGCCATCACCCATGGCTTGGATTATATTACTGCCATTGTCAGTGGTAACAAATCCAATTATGCAACTTTTGGGTTGAAGCAATTCATAGGTCTTGGTATCAAACTCATCTAGGATGTTGGCAGCTGAATGCAATTTCTCCATGGTGATTATCGCAACTGTTGAATTCCACTGAATGCCGCGAAAAACTATCTTCAGTGGTGAGACTAGTAGCTAGCCTTTTTCTAACTCCTAGGAAAGCGATTCAGTGCGCAGTGAAGCACATGTAAGCTGTTTCTTGACAAATGTTCCATGTGTCTGTCGTTAGGTGGATAAATATTTACCCAAAATGTGCCTGGACCCACACATGCAACTGCCTTTTTCCCACTACAATTAAATCAGTAATGTCAAAAACGAAAATTCAATTAACTTTAAAAATTCTCCAGCCACAAACAGCCCAAGATAGCATCCTCTCCAAAATACTTTTACGTTTTCTAGAAAAAAAAGTAAAACAATACGTCAACTATGTCACATATATACAAACTCACAAAAATATGATGGGTAAGCACATAGGGAAGAAGATGGTAGCTGAGAACAAAGGAAGATGTCAGCATATGTAGGTCTGAACTCCAGTAGCCAACCCTAGCCACCAACAGGCCCATGCAGACAAAAATAACCACTATATCTTAACCTTAAGACTATGTCTACGGAAGGACGAGAGTTTTTCCATTTTTTGGCGGAATGCAGGCTACCACCTCACCATCTCTATCTCCAAAACACCAAGGCATCCTACCATCTTGATGGGAAATGTGGAGCTTTCCCTATCTGCTTGCTACACTGGCCACATTTTGGTTTTATTATTTGTTTGCACTCATCATATGGCTGCCCATTCACCAAATCGTAAGGGAGTCTTACCCTCTCTCCATCACAAATTATTAAAAGATTGTGGAGTTTGTAATAATTAGAATGGTTTAAATGATTACAAGTTGCTAATTATAACTTAGTTGACTTTTGGGTCTCGTTGATACAAGCCCAGACTCTTATGTTTTTACAGTGTCTCAACTATGTCCCATCCTTTTCATTAAAATGGTGTCTTTAGGGAACCATGATTTTTCACTATCTTTCATTCATAATTTTTGTTAGACCTGGCATCTTTGGTGTGTTTTTCCCCTGTCTTTTTGCTTCTGACTGTTTTTTGACTGTGTGCTGCATTTCGTTTTTGCTGGTTTTTGAACTCTGGGCACTTTACAACTTCTGATCAGTGCTAAAGTGCAAGTGCTCTCTGTGTAAATTATGATTGTGATTGGTTATCCATGATTGGCATATTTTATGTACTGTTAAGACCCTAGTAATGTGCATGATGTGTGCCCAGGGCCAGTAATTCAAATGCTACTAGTGGGCCTGCAACACTATTTGTGCCACCCATGAGTAGCCCTGCAAACATGTCTCCGGCCTGCCATTGCAGTGTCTGTGAGTACAGTTTTAAACTGCCATGTCGACCTGGCAAGTACACTCACTTTCCAGGCCCAAACCTTCCCTTTTATTACACATAAGGCCCCCCTAAGGTATGCCCAAGGTAGCCCTATGGGCAGGGTGCACTGCATGTGAAAGAAAGGACATGTCCTGGTGTGTTTCACATGTTCTGATAGTTAAATACTGCCAATTTTGTTTTTCACTATTGCAAGGACTATCTCTCCTATAGGTTATCATTGGAGCTGCCTTGTAACATCTTACAAGTGTAACTTCCAATTGGGGAGAGATAGAGATTTGGAGTTTGGGTTCCCTGAACTCAGAATTTCAAAATACATCTTTTAGTGCAGCTGGTTTTTAAATGGTGTATTTGAAAATGCCACTGTTAGAATGTGGGCATTTTCTTGCTTAACCATTCTGTGCCTCTGCCTACCTGTGGAATCCAAATCTGGTTTAGATTGACAGTTGGGCTGTTTGTGCGTTTCACTCTAGATAGTCACAAAAAGGGAGTTGAGGTGTGCCCTGCATATCCTGATTGCCCATTACCAAGCGGATGGGTCTTTCTGAGCTAGAGTGGTGGGACGAGTTGTCACTGACACCTCAATAGGGCTGTGCCTGTGCTCACACAAAGCTGTCTCCACCCCCTGTAGTGTGTCTGGAGCCAGGTCAGGGAAAGGCAGGGTCTTGCGCACTACAAAGACTTTCCTTCGAAGTTTGCCTACTTCAAAGGCAGAAGCTGGTTTAAGTACTGGAGCTGTGACATCATAACTTCAGAACACTTCTGGACTAAGAGGAGATTCTGCCAAGAAGAAAAGATGGAGAAGCTGTATGAGGGGAAGTGCCACTCTGCTTGTTGCTGTGTTAGCTGGCCTACTGCTTGCTGTTTCTGT
Source organism: Calotriton arnoldi (assembly GCA_963921515.1). Taxonomy (NCBI): domain Eukaryota; kingdom Metazoa; phylum Chordata; class Amphibia; order Caudata; family Salamandridae; genus Calotriton; species Calotriton arnoldi. The sequence continues at coordinate 13,559 of CAWUFW010023038.1, read as the reverse complement.
CTTGGAGAGTGGAAGGGCTGGACTTTGTTTTCATCATCCTGCTTGCCAAAGTTCTCCAAGGGCTTGTGTGGGCTTTCCTCCTGTTAAGAGGTTTCAGGGCCATCAAAGACTTCATCTGCAGCTCGCAGCTCCTGACCTCCTCTGCTGGGAGTTCTGACCTGCCAAGTGCCTGCCAAGTGCTGCCAATTCCAGGTCTGGGCCCTTGGAGGTGGCTTCTGCTGCAAGAAGAGAATAAAATCCACACATCTACCTTCAGCGCCTGTTGTTCCCGACAGTCTTATCATGCGGTTGAAAAACCAACGCAGTGCAGCAGAAGAATTGACGCAGCGCCTGCCGTGCAGCCCGAAAATCGCAGCAGCCAGAGTCGTGAGCACATGTCTCTGACATCCGAGGCACCCGCTCCGACTCTGACACAGGCCCTGCTGTGCAGCTGAAGTTTTGACACATCACCTGCATCGCGGCTGGGAAATCGTCTCTGCCCCTGTTTCCCCTCGTTGCATTGACCCTGCGCAGCCGGATTTTCCACACATCGCACCTGTGTGCCAAAGCTTCATCGACATTGCCCAGCAGTGAGGAACCGAGGTCGCGTGTCCTAAACTCGACGCATCACTTCCCCTCGCAGAAGGGAATCGACGCATCACCTACCCTGACAGCAAGGAATCGACGCATCACATCCCCTGCATTGCTATGTTTTAGGCGCCTCATCTCCCCTGCACCTGTTTTCGTCTTTTGATTTTGATGCATCCCAGGTACTTTGCACTGAAAAGTGATGCATCCATAGTTTTCCATGAACTGAACTATTTTGAACCTTTTAAAAGTGATTTCTTTGCTTATGTATGTTGGATTTTTGCAATTTTGGGCTTGTTTTATTCAGGTAAAGATTGGTTATTTTTCTAAACTGGTGTGGTGTCCATTTGTAGTGTTTTTACTGTGTTACTGTGTGTTTATATACAAATGCTTTACACCTTGCCTCTGAGATAAGCCTAACTGCTCGTGCCAACCACCCAAGGGGGTGAGCAGGGGTTATCTTGGGTGTGTAACTCCCTTACCCTGACTAGAATAAGGGTCCCTAGTTGGACAAGGTGCATGCCGCTGCCAACTAGAGACCCCCATTTCTAACTATCTTTGTAATGAATTGATCAGGTTCCATGGAATCTCATCGGTTAGTCCGTTTATATGATTGTCTACTCACACCCATCCCTGTTCATGCTCAGTCAGAACTCTGATTCTGTTTGTATGTGCTATCACTTTTTCTATTATTGTCCATTTTATATTGTTTTCATTATGGCCCACAGACAAAAAATAATTTGTTGTTCTTGTCGTGCTACAACAACATCTGATCGTGCTCCAATGTTTGGTAATCCTCAATTGTATTCTCCTGCTTTTCATACCTATATACCTCACCCCACAGGGACATGTAATCATGTCGAATACATTGCTTGTTACAATTCGAATTACTTCTCTATTCCCAGGGGTATTGGAGGCCAAGACCAATTGTGTCTATGTGTGCTGTGTATGTGCATACAGAACATTGCCCGCAGGGGAAACAACCTTTAACTGCTGGGAGATCCCATAGTCTGTTTCCTGCCCTTTTTGTTTCTTAGGCCTTGCACGGACTCTCAAGTTCCTTATGCTTGTGTTCATTGTGAAGAACATAGGTTTTTCCAATGTAAGGATGTTACTACTCAGTAATATTTGTTAATTATTTTCTTCATTTAGTTGAAAGTGTTTTTCTATGCACTTACTCATATTATCTGTTTCTTGTCTTCTTTTTCCTTATACATTCTTTTTTCTGCGTTTCTTATCCGGTGTAGACTAGTTCTTTTGTTTTAACCCTTTTGGTGCTTGCAAGCACTACCTCCCTGGTGCGGCGCACGTCCATTGGCCGTCACCAGGGAGGCCCCCCTTTAAACCTCTGGTGCAAAGCACCGGAGATTGTTTTTTTTTAAATTTCCCCTGGGGGAGACACGGAAGGCTTTCCGCGTCTCCCCCCGCCCTCCCTCCTCCCATCTGTGACGTCAGTGTGACGCAAGGCGCTCTGACGTGACTGATTTCCCCATCGGGGCCGAGGACAGCCGCAGGTAAGGCCGCGCTCGACTCCGATGGGGAAATCAGGCCGAAAACGGCCTCCCCAGATTTCAGGGAGGCCTCGTTTGAAAGAGGAGAGTCTCCCCTTTCAAACGAGGCCTTCCTGAAAGGGTTTCCTGGCCGTGGATCGCGGCAGCGCTGCGATCCACGGCCAGGAAACCCCACTAAACACCAGGGATGTCTTTTGGGGCGGTCGGCCCTCGTGGTAATGGGTCGACCCCACCCCCCGGGGGCATATTTTATTATTAAAGGATGTTGGCTTTCCTTGGGGGGTGAAAAATGCCCCCAATTTTTTTTTCAAAAAATGGCGCCGATATTGGCAGGGGGTCGGTCCTCCTGCTCAGTGGCCGACCCCCCGTGGGGGCAATTTTTTTTTTTATAGCCATGTACTTTCCGTGGGGCTCACAATCGGCCCCCAGGGAAGCCATAGCTATAAAAAAAAATAGAGAAAGAGAGATATCCCTTTCTTTATATATATATATATATATATATATATATATATATATATATATATATATATATATATATATATATATATCTATAGAGAGAGAGTCTCTTTCTCTCTGTAGATGATATATGTATATATATGTATCTATATACATATGTATGTGTATATAGATACATATATATACATAAGTCTACAGAGTGAATGATATATATGTATATATATATATATATATGTATATGTATACATATATATAAATATATGTAGAGATAAAATCTTCTATGTATATGTATATATATATGTGTCTGTGTGTGTGTATATATATTGAAGATTGTTTTCTCATTATTCATTTTACATATAATGAAGACTGTTTTTATATATTTTTACATTCTATGCGTGAAATGATTTTTTATAGTAGAAAAGTATGTTCCTTTTCTCTTTTATAAAAAGATCACTTTTAATTATGTGTTTTATGTAAAAATATAATTGTACTTTTTAGAACAAGTATTTATCATATGAAATTGATAGTATATTTTAATATGATTTAAAACAGTATATATTTCTAACATGTGGCACATTGTAGTGTTGAAAACGCATAAATAACAAGTCACCATTTACTGTGTGTATAAGGTATAAACACAGAGAAATTAGCAGACCAGTCAATGCACATAACATGGTTAAGCACAGTATTTTGTTTATGTCTATTCTTAGAGTTCAACACGTGACATGGGTGTATTTTTACTATGCATAATAAAAATGGTAGGCGGACTGCGTTTCCGCATGTGATCAAGGGCATTCTACTGCCCGAAACGCGTCATACGGCTACTCGCAAAATAAAGAACTTACATTGCCACACAACTTGGGTCCGTGACTCAGTTTTCCTCCGACGCAAGCAGGAAGGAGTCTACAGCTTGTTTATATATATATATATATATATATATATATATATATATATATATATATATATATATATATATATATTATCTACTGGCGGTCGCCAGTAGATAGTTATAGTTAGGACCTATTATCCATAGCAAATTCGTAACATTCTTTTCCCAATAACATTGGCACCGGTTGACGAATCTTCGCGAAATTTTCAAAACTTATGACCCGCTCTGGTCCGCTCCTATCTTGAAAGTTTCGGGGTGATTCAGCAAGCGGGGGCCGAGAAAAAAGGGGGGTCCCAAAACGTGTTTTCTCCATGTTAATTCCCATAGGAAATTATAGACACAGCTACAGCTCGAACTGCTGAACGGAATTACACCAAATTTGGCAAAAAGGTAGCGCTTGGTTCAGAAAGCGACCTTTTTTAAAATGGTGTAAATCCGTTCAGTAGTTGCTGGAGAAATTCAAAAAATAAGAGTAAAAAAATAAATTTCCCATAGGAAACTTTATGCAAGGCTACAGCCAAAACTGCTGAACGGAATTACACCAAATTTGGCAAAAGGTAGTGCTTGGATCAGAAAGCACTCTTTTTAAAAATGGTGTAAATCCGTTCAGTAGTTGCTGAGAAAATCAAAAATAAAAGTTTTGATATCTATGGCCGCGGTGGATCCGCGCACCCCTCCCGACCACGAGCTTCATGCTAATTGGCTGTCAACACTCCAAACCAGGAAGTGTTGGCAGCCATCTTGTGACTCGGTAGAACCGAGTCACAAGAAAAGAGAAAAAGAAACACGAAAAAAAAGAAAAGGGGGCAGGGTAGAAACACCCTGGCCTGCTCAGGGGGTCCCACAAGGACCCCCAGGGCCCAAAAAAGCATTTTTTGTTAAAAAAAATCGGCAAAATGTGCGCCGGATCCGCGAATCCGGCAGCGAAAAACGAAGCGCGGGCTCCCGCGCTTTGTTTATATTTAGCCCCCGGGTGGGCCAAGTCCCGGGGGCATGCGTAAATTTAATAGCGAAGGCCCCGGGAGGCCCCCCAAGCCCCGGGGACCGCCACCCCCGGGGCTTTCTTTACATATTTGCGGGGGGCACATGGCCCCCCCCGCAGCCCCGGGGACCACCACGCCCGGGGCTTGTTTTTAAAAAAAACCAACTACCTCTGTGGGGGGGCTCGAGCATCCCCACACGCCCCAGGGACCGCCACCTCCCCGGGGCACTAACTATGCAAATTTGGGGGGCCGTTACGGACCCCCGAGCCCCGGGGACCACCACCTCCCCGGGGCTGTGCAGATGTTGGGAGGGGGGCCGCGCGGCCCCCCTCCTGGAGCCTGTGATGGCCCTGGGGACCGCCACCGCCCAGGGCCGGCTCCTGCAGTGTCCCGGGGTGCCCACCCCCGGGACACTGCTGTTTGCAATGACAGGGCGGGAGCCTCGTGGCTCCCGCCCTGTCATTGCAAACTGCTTGCTTCATTGAAGCGAGAGCAGGGAAACCTGCTCTCGCTTCAATGAAGCAAGCAGATTGCTTTTCCACACGGGGAGCTGCATGTCAGCAGCTCCCCATGTGGAAAGCAATGCCGGCTCTCGCAGGAGGCGGGGAGCCGGCTGGGACCGTGGGGGCATTGGGGCTCCCCCCACGGTCCCCAACGAGAGGCCAGGCCCCGGGGGATGGGATCCCCGGGGCCATAAATGGCCTGAGGAGGGGGGCCATGCAGCCCCCCTCCAATAATTTAATTAAAAAAAAAAAACTGGCCATGCCCCGGGTGATGGGGTCCCCGGGACCGAATATGGCCTCGGGAGGGGGGCCACATGGCCCCCTTTCAATTTTTTTAAATAAAAAAAATAAATAGGGGTCAGGCCCTGGGGGATGGGGTCCCCAGGGCCAATAAAATAGGAAAGGAAGGGGGGCCACACAGCCCCCTTCTTAAATTTTTTTTTAAAAAAGTCCGGCATCGCGCCGGAGGCCCCGCCCCCTCCCTGCAGCACTCTGCAAACGCGCCCCTGGCGCGTTGTAAGATGGGGAACTAATTCCCCTTGAATACTGGGGGTCCCTGGGGGCCAACTAGCCCACCAGGAACCTCCAGTATGCGCCAGGAGCTGCGTTGCAGAGAGGTGTACAGAGGCCACGCCCTTTTACACCTCTCTGCAACGCAACTCTGTGGGGCTTACTGGAGGTACCTGGTGGGCTAGTTGGACCCCAGGGACCCTCAGGATTCAAGGGGACTTAATCCCCCAACTTAAAACGCGCCACGGGGCCTGTTTGCACAGTGGTGAAGGGAGGGGGCGGGGCCTGAGGAGACATGTGTGCAAACACGCCCTGTGGCGCGTTTTAAGTTGGGGAATTAAGTCCCCTTCAATCCTGAGGGCCCCTGGGGTCAACTAGCCCACCAGGTATCTCCAGTAAGCGCCACAGGCCTGCGTTGCAGAGAGGTGTTCCAGGCCACACCCCTTTTACACCTCTCTGCAACGCAGCTCTGTGGCGCTTACTGGAGGTACCTCGTGGGCTAGTTGGACCCCAGGGACCCTCAGGATTCAAGGGACTTATCCCTCAACTTAAAACGCGCCACGGGGCGCGTTTGCACAGTGGTGAAGGGAGGGGCGGGGCCTGAGGTGACATGTGTGCAAACACGCCCTGTGGCGCGTTTTAAGTTGGGGAATTAATACCCCTTCAATCCTGAGGGCCCCTGGGGGCCAACTAGGCCACCAGGTACCTCCAGTAAGCGCCACAGGCCTGCGTTGCAGAGAGGTGGTCCAGGCCACGCCCCTTTTTACATATATAAATATATGCTCCTTGATGCACAGTGAACGGCGCACTCGCGGACGGGTGCTTTACAAACGCGGGGGTGCGCCCGCGATATTTATCCAGGCTCTGTTTCCTTGTTTCCCAAAAAGAAAAACAGCACTCGCGGGGGCACTTGCTAGAGTTTATTGCGTTGCCAATAAACTCTAGCAACTGCCCCCGTGAGTGCTGTTTTTCTTTTTGGGAAACAAGGAAACAGAGCTTGGATATATATATATATGGCGGCGGTGCAGGGCACGAAATAAAACTTATTGCACCAGAACTTGGGTCCGCATTCGTATGTTCCTGTTTGAAAGGAGTATGAGAGGCGAAGCAGGAGATATATATATATTATCTACTGGCGGTCGCCAGTAGATAGTTATAGTTAGAACCTATTTTCCATAGGAAATCCGCGACATTCTATTTGAAATAACTCTCTTGCCGGTTGACGTATCTTCGCAAAATTTTCAAACTTTGTGGGGCGCTCCGGTCCGCTCCTACCCTGAAAGTCTCGGGGTGATTCGTCAAGCGGGGCCGAGAAAAAGGGGGTCCCAAAACGCGTTTTCCCATTCATTTTTCCATAGGAAACTTTAGACACGGCTACAGCCCGAACTGCTGAACGGAATTACACCAAATTTGGCAAAGAGGTAGTTCTTGGTTCAGAAAGAACCCTTTTGTTAAATGGTGTAAATCCGTTCAGTAGTTGCTGAGAAAATCAAAAGTAAAAGTACATATATATCTATGGCCGCGTCGGATTCGCGCACCCTCCCGATCACGAGCTGCATGCTAATTGGCTGTCAACACTCCAAATCAGGAAGTGTTGGCAGCCATTTTGTCCCTCGGTAGAACCGAGGGACAGAAACAAGTGCGCAAAACGCACAAAGGGGGCAGGGTAGAAACACCCTGACCCCCTAGGTCTGCTCAGGGGTCCCACAAGGACCCCCTGGGCAAATGTTTTTTTTTTTTTTAAATCGGCAGGATGCGCTCAGGGAGCGCGGATCCTGCCGAAAAAAATCGAAGCGCGGTCTCTCGCGCTCGACGTACTGGCCCCGGGTGGCCCAAGTCCCGGGGGCATGGTGGGGGGTTTTAATTTATGTAGGGGGCCTCTAAGGCCCCAAGCCCCGGGGACCGCCACCCCCGGGGCTTTATTTAAAAATGATGGCGGGAGGGCTCTGAGCCCTCCCGCAGCCCCGGGACCGCCACCTCCCTGGGGCTTCTTTTTTTTTTTTTTTAAAACCTGTGTGGGGGCTCCAGCCCCACATGCTCCGGGGACCGCCACCTCCCCGGGGCACTAAACATTTAAATATGGGGGTCCGTTATGGACCCCCAAGCCCCGGGGACCACCACCTCCCCGGGCTGTGCACTGAATGGGAGGGGGCCGCGCGGCCCCCTCCTGGAGCCCTTGATGGCCCTGGGGACCACCACCCCCAGGGCCGGCTCCTGCAGTGTCCCGGGGTGCCTACCCCGGGACACTGCTGTTTGCTATGACAGGACGGGAGCCTCGCGGCTCCCGTCCTGTCATAGCTAAACTTAGTTTGCATTTTGAAAGAGAGAGCAGGAAACCTGCTCTCTCTTTCAAAATGCAAACCAATTGCTTTCCACATGGGGAGCAGCATGTTAGCTGCTCCCCATGTGGAAAAGCAATGCCGGCTTCCGCAGGAGGCGGGAGTCGGCTGGGACTGTGGGGGATTGGGGACCCCCACAGTCTCCAATGTGAGGCCAGGCCCCGGGGATGGGGTCCCCGGGCCATAAGTGAGCCCGGGAGGGGGCCACGCAGCCCCCCTCCCCAAAGTTCAAATTTAAAAAAAAAAAAAATAAGGGAAAGGCCGGCCCCGGGGGATGGGGTCCCCGGGGCCTTAAATGGCCTGAGGAGGGGGGCCACGCAGCACCCCTCCAAAGAAAAAAAAAGAAAAATCGAGGCCATGCCCCGGGGATGGGGTCCCCGGGCCAATACAGGCCCAGGGAAGGGGGCCACGCGGCTCCCTTCCCGTTTTTTTTTTTAATTTAAAAAAAAAAAATGCGCAGTCCCCGGGGGATGGGGTCCCTGGGGCCAAAAGTGGGCAGGGAAGGGGGCCACGCAGCCCCCTCCCATTAAAAACAAAAAAACAAAAAAAAACGACCGGCATCGTGCCGGAGGCCCCGCCCCTCCCTGCAGTACTCTGCAAACGCGCCCCTGGCGCGTTTGCAGAGGGGAACAATTCCCCTTGAATACTGGGGGTCCCTGGGGCCAACTAGCCCACCAGGAACCTCCAGTATGCGCCAGGGGCTGCCTTGCAGAGACGTGTACATAGGCCACGCCCCTTTTTACACCTCTCTGCAACGCAGCTCTGTGGCACTTTTGGAGGTATATGGTGGGCTAGTTGGACTCCAGGGACCCTCAGGATTCAAGGGGACTTAATCCCCCAACTTAAAACGCGCCACAGGGCGCGTTTGCACAGTGATGAAGGGAGGGGCGGGGCTTCATGTGACATGTGTGCAAACAGGCCCCGTGGCGCGTTTTAAGATGGGGATTAAATCCCTTCAATCCTGAGGTCCTGAGGCCAACTAGCCCAACAGGTACATCCAGAAAGCGCCACAGAGCTGCGTTGCAGAGAGGTGTAAAAGGGTGTGGCCTCTCTACACATCTCTGCAACGCAGCCCCCTGGCGCATACTGGAGGTTCATGGTGGGCTAGTTGGCCCCTAGGGAACCTCATGATTCAAGGGGACTTAATCCCCCAACTTAAAACGCGCCAGGGGGCGCGTTTGCACAGATGTCACCTCAGGCCCCGCCCCCACCCTTCACCATTGTGCAAATATTCCTCAAAAATCTGCCTTACTACGAATTCCGATTTACACACCTGTTATCAGGAGAGACCTCAGTGCTGCATCTTTCAGCCCAGTACTGGTCCTGAAAAGTAATTTTAACCGTACTTACCGGTAACTTGAATTTCCTTCATAGGCTAACATTGACTGGTTTCACTTGGAAATTCTTCTAAGTGTTGATTTTTGAAACATACAAATATTCCTCTAAAATCAGCCGAAATACGAATTCCGATTTACTCACCTGTTATAAGGAGAGACCTCAGTGCTGTATCTTTCAGCCCAGTACTGGTCCTGAAAAGTAATTTTAACCGTACTTACCAGTAACTTGAATTTCCTTCCATAGGCTAACATTGACTGATTTCACTTGGAAATTCTTCTAAGTGTGGAGTTTTGGAACTTTAAAATATTCCTCTAAAATCAGCCGAAATACGAATTCCGATTTACTCACCTGTTATCAGGAGAGACCTCAGTGCTGCATCTTTCAGCCCAGTACTGATCCTCAAAAGTAATTTTAACCGTACTTACCAGTAACTTGAATTTCCTTCCATAGGATATCATTGCCTGCTTTTTGCTGAAAAAGTTTCTGTGTTGATTTTTGAAACATACAAATATTCCTCTAAAATCAGCCGAAATCCGAATTCTGATTTACTCACCTGTTATCAGGAGAGACCTCAGTGCTGCATCTTTCAGCCCAGTACTGGTCCTGAAAAGTAATTTTAACCGTACTTACCGGTAACTTGAATTTCCTTCATAGGCTAACATTGACTAGTTTCACTTGGAAATTCTTCTAAGTGTGGAGTTTTGGAACTTTAAAATATTCCTCTAAAATCAGCCGAAATACGAATTCCGATTTACTCACCTGTTATCAGGAGAGACCTCAGTGCTGTATCTTTCAGCCCAGTACTGGTCCTGAAAAGTAATTTTAACCGTACTTACCAGTAACTTGAATTTCCTTCCATAGGCTAACATTGACTGGTTTCACTTGGAAATTCTTCTAAGTGTGGAGTTTTGGAACTTTAAAATATTCCTCTAAAATCAGCCGAAATACGAATTCCGATTTACTCACCTGTTATCAGGAGAGACCTCAGTGCTGCATCTTTCAGCCCAGTACTGATCCTCAAAAGTAATTTTAACCGTACTTACCAGTAACTTGAATTTCCTTCCATAGGATATCATTGCCTGCTTTTTGCTGAAAAAGTTTCTAAGTGTTGATTTTTGAAACATACAAATATTCCTCTAAAATCAGCCGAAATCCGAATTCTGATTTACTCACCTGTTATCAGGAGAGACCTCAGTGCTGCATCTTTCAGCCCAGTACTGGTCCTGAAAAGTAATTTTAACCGTACTTACCGGTAACTTGAATTTCCTTCATAGGCTAACATTGACTGGTTTCACTTGGAAATTCTTCTACGTGTGGAGTTTTGGAACTTTATAATATTCCTCTAAAATCAACCAAAGTACGAATTCCAATTTACTCACCTGTTATCAGGAGAGAACCCAGTGCTGCATCTTTTAGCCCAGCACTGACCCTGAAAAGTAATTTTAACCGTACTTACCAGTAACTTATATTTTCTTCCATAGGAATCCATTGTCTGGTTTTCAGCAGAAAAGTTTCAAAGTGTCGATTTTCACAAACTACAAATATTCCTTAAAAATCGCCTGTATGACTTAAACGCATTCTTTCAACTGTTTACAGGAGATGCACCAGTGCTGGATCCAGGATCCAACACTGAGTAAGAAAAAGTAACGATAACAGTTTTTACCTGCTAAGTGAATTTCCTTCCATAGGATAACATTGGTGATTCTATGAGAAAAAGTTTCTGTCAACTTTTAAAATACAATAATATTCCTTAAAAATCACGACTGTAACCAAAACGCTTTTACTCAACTGTTTACAGGAGATGTACCAGGACTGAATCTAGGATCCAGTCCTGTGGTTAGAAAAGTAATCCATAAAGTAACTAATTGCATTTAACTAGAAATTCACGTTGAGCTGAATGTTGCATTGTGTTTGAAAATGTGTTGCCCATTGCAACAACTGTAACTACTGTACTTAAAAGTCTATTGCCTATGTGCAAAGTATTTAAACTAAAGTAATTCATTCTGAGAAAGTATTTTTTGTAATGTAATGTATAATGTAATTACAATGTAATTTAAAAAATAAAATATGTAAAAAAAATGTTTCTAAAAATGTAGTAAATCAGTATGAAAAAAATTAATATAACAATTAATACATTTAAAAATTGTCATTTACAAAACCTTTGAAATTCACTGAAAAAACCGTAGGTTTCAGACATGTTATAGTTAGGAATTAGCATTTAAAAACCTTTGAAATTCACTGAAAAAACCATAGGTTTCAGATATGTTATAGTTAGAAATTAGCATTTAAAAAACCTTTGAAATTCACTGAAAAACCATAGGTTTTAGGGACAGTTATAGTTAGTTGGACATTTTACTCGTACAAAACCCGTGAAATTCCCTCGTTATAGTTAGTTCAGCTAACTATAACTCGCGCCCCGCAATGCACTGCTGATGACGTCACATATTACATCACTCATGACATGGTCAGTGACATCACTGATGACATCACTGATGACATCTCAAATGACATCACTGATGACATCATCCACGTGATAATCTGATGCAGCTCTTCACACCCTAATATAACCTTTGATACACCCAATCTAAATTACAGACTGCCATTCGCAAAACCATAGACACTCCAACACCAATAACTACATACCCACTCACTGATTCTTAGGTCTACACACACACATCCACTCACTCACCCGTACAGTCACTCATACTTATGGTCACTCAGTACAGGACTATCATATGCACTCTTACTCCTATATAGACACTCAAACACCGCCACTCATCCATAGAGGTACTCACACACCTAGTCAGTCATGCAAATAATTAAACACACTGCCATTTACTCACCTATACAGTTATACACACACCAGCTCACTTAATCATACAAATACTAGCACATTGTTACGCTCTTATATAATCACTGATACAAGCACACACTCATCCATACAGCCACTATCACAATCACTCACTCTCGCTTATAGCTATTTATATACTCCAACACACATATATACTGCCTTTCACATATGTAGTTACTCACACATGTACCACTGGGACATACATTCACTCACTAACACACTCTTACACACACTTACCCACCCATACAGTCTATCACAGATGCACTCTTGAAACCATCCACCCAGTGAATCACCCACTCACACATCTATGCACAGTCGCACACACCCCATCCACACAAACACTCAGGCACCCATACAGATACTCAGACAACAAATCAATAACTCTTATAGACACTCATGTAGCTATTCACAAACCCATGCAGCCACTTACACAGCAACAGACAGACGGATACAGACATTCACCCAGTTTAGTCACTAACCCATGCATTCAGTAAGATACGTTAAATCACTCACTTATAGAGTCAGTCACGCACCTACTAAATCATCCATACAGACACTTACACACCCACTCATTCTTCAATACGTCTTTTCCTATATATATTAAAAATATTTAAACTTTACAGAAACACACAGTCACTGGATGATGTCATCAGTGATGTCATTTGAGATGTCATCAGTGATGTCATCAGTGATGTCACTGACCATGTCATGAGTGATGTAATATGTGACGTCATCAGCAGTGCATTGTGGGGCGCGAGTTATAGTTAGCTGAACTAACTATAACGGGGGAATTTCACGGGTTTTGTACGAGTAAAATGTCCAACTAACTATAACTGTCCCTAAAACCTATGGTTTTTTCAGTGAATATATATATATATATATATATATGCATACGAGGATTCCTGCAGTCCTGGCAGGAAAAAGCGAGCCACTAGATAGTTATAGTCAGAACCTATTTTCCATAGGAAATCCGCGACATTCTATTTGAAATAACTCTCTTGCCGGTTGACGTATCTTCGCAAAATTTTCAAACTTTGTGGGGCGCTCCGGTCCGCTCCTACCCTGAAAGTCTCGGGGTGATTCGTCAAGCGGGGGCCGAGAAAAGGGGAGTCCCAAAACGCGTTTTCCCCATTCATTTTTCCATAGGAAACTTTAGACACGGCTACAGCCCGAACTGCTGAACGGAATTACACCAAATTTGGCAAAGAGGTAGTTCTTGGTTCAGAAAGAACCCTTTTGTTAAATGGTGTAAATCCATTCAGTAGTTGCTGAGAAAATCAAAAGTAAAAGTACATATATATCTATGGGCACGGAGGATCCGAGCACCCTGAGCGCACCCTGCGCGCACCGTCCCGATCACAAGATGCATGTTAATTGGTTGTCAGCTGGCTGTCAACATTCCGATTCAGGAAATGTTGGCAGTTATTTTGTCCTCAGGTAGAACCGAGGGACAGAAACAAGTGCGCAAAGCGCACAAAGGGGCAGGGTAGAAACACCCTGACCCCCTAGGTCTGCTCAGGGGGTCCTATAGGTAACCCCTGGGCAGAAAAGCATTTTTTTTTTGAAAATCAGCAGGATGCGCTCAGGGTGCGCGGATCCTGCCCAAAAAAAA